>SNQJ01S0138350.1:0-23664 GCA_010110895.2 Picea sitchensis | reverse complement strand
CATTGAATATTCCTGAGTAAAGAGCCCTTGGCTGTTAGAGAACTGTCTCTGAGTGTATTAGGTCAGAAGTGCACTCAAATTTAAATTTTCAGGGTTTGGCTTGCTACAACCCAAGTCAAGTTCTGAACGATAAATAATTTTTTTTCATTTTAAAATGTGCTAAGGCTTGGCTCTATTACAGCCTAGAGTCAACTCTTGCGACAACAATTCCTAGAAAAGAACCCAAATTATCATTCAAAGGAAAAGCATATTGATGTTCAGTATAACTTTGTGAGAGACATGGTTGAAGACAAGAAGGAGTTGCTGGAGAAGGTTGACACTTTGAATAATGTTGTATATTCATTGAAAAATTTTGTGAGTGCTGATAAGTTCTCCCAATGTAGAGAAATAATGGGCATTTTTGCCTTGGATGATTGACTATGTAATCTTGTGACACCCTGTATGCAAAGAAAACAACAAGTGGGAGAATGTTGGGTAGGTGTTATATTCTTTTCATGTGTGTGTGGGGGGGGGTGTCAGATTTGGTGACTACGTCTGAAGATCCCACCCATTGTATCTCTTTGTGGGCATGTGCATTGGGAATTTCCTGAGCGGGGTCAGGAGCCGATGGGGTTCAAGGAAATTCCCTGAAAATTTCTTTTTAGGTGTTTTTTTCTATTTTATCGTTTTTCACTATTTTTAGCGGTTTTCTAAATTAATACTGGATTAAGGGATTCAGATTTTGTAGTTGCGGAATACCTAAAATATTGTATATATTGTATTTTGAATGGTGAAATTAATACAATGAAGAGTTGAGAGTTGTGACACCAAGGAAGGATAGTTTTCTCCCAATTAATGGTTTCCATCGTAAATCTTTGTGTACTATCTATATGATCCATTAATTAATTTCTATTTTTATTAAGAATTTGTATGAATTGATTTACTTCACATGTTTAAAACTTACATGATATTTCACTACAATAATTTTTCACGAAAAATCTTACAAAATTTTGAAATATCTTATTATGTAGTTTATTTACTTATATATTAGATTTATTATTACTAGCTTAGTGCTCAGATTTATGGAAATAAATGGAATCTCAAATGAAAAATAATAAAATGAACACACCATCCATATAATTGAACACAAGATGTGACCCGAGAAACCATATATGAGAGAAAACCTAGCTTATAAGGTGTGGCTTATGCTCTTCTCTCTTTTCTTTAGTTATGAAATGCAAGTATAAATAAAGGAGCAATCACTATCGAGTTTCCTTTGACATTGTGGCATAAATGAATGCTACAAAATATTCTACCTCCTCTATTATGCTTTAATATCCCACTCCTATATGTTCTTCTCAAGTATGGAACAAGTACAATACTAAAACAATGGAACCCCTTCTCTTCCTAGAATCTTAGTATTTAACATAGCTTGATAGTTTTCTAGGGTTAGGGTTAGGGTTTTTGCATGCCTCAAACCTCAAGTATTGTTAGATTTTTGGACCCTCTAGAATCTTCTTGAAATTAAACACATGAATATCCTCATATGTATGAGTAACAAGGGATTTTTGGGTTTTTATATTCTTTCCAGTGAAAGTTGAGTCAATGGTAAAATCGAAGGTTGAAGTGATTGATCGGGGAAGTCAAAATTTGAAGTGATTGACATAAAAGTTGAAAGGTAATCCAATAAGAGGTTCCCAAGAGGTCGAGTGGCAATAGAATAGAGGTTAATTCGTAATATGAATGGAAGTCGACTGTAACATAATCTCAATATTTGTGGAATTTTCAGCCAATGATCTACGTGGATCTGTAACTATTTTTTTGGCGCCATTCTTTAGGGTTTTCCTACTATAAATACTATAAATAAGGTGTGTTGTAAATTATGATACTGAAAAAGATAATTGTAAATAATTAGATCAATATTTAGATGTTGTTGGTCATGTAGATGTAAGTCAAATTGGTTGTAGTGTTGTTCTTGTGTAAAGCAAGAGAGTATGATGGCGATTGTGTCTTAGGTGTAGACCAAGATTAGTCATGTAACTCTTTATTCTTAATGAATAAGACCATAAGAGAGTAATATTCTCAAGGAATTTTGGTTTTCCCAAGTTGGGTTTCCAGGGTAAAGTCTCTATGTACTATGTGATTGCTTTGTCATTTACTTTCTTTTTTAAATATGTCTTCTTCTTTCCTACTAGGTTTAGTGTGGAAGTATATTTCCTAACATGTTGTATAAGAGCCAAGATAAGTCATTCTAATACATGTGGTATTAGAGCTTAAGTCTATAGATATTGGATTTGAGCTAAACCCTAGGTCTAGTGAGAGTTGTAATATAGGAATATTTAAATTTGTTCTTAAAAGAATGGCAAACAGTTCAAGGATAAAGATTAAAAAAATCAATGTCCAAAATTTTGAGCTTTGGAAGCTTAAAATTGAGGATATCTTTGTAGATATTGAAAACAATGGGCATCAATATTTCTAGGTACCATTTCGACAGGTATGTCGAGGGAAGAATGGGAGAAACTTGAGAGAAGGGAAAGGAGTATGATTCAACTTTTTCTTGTTGATTTGTTGTTGTTGAATGTATCAGGTGAAGAAAAAAGTGTAGGACAAGTTAGGAAGCTTGTAGCAATCGAAATCCCTATTGAACAAGTTTTTCCTTAGAAACAAATTGTATCTTCTAAGGATGAGTGATGGGAGCTCAATAATTGAGTATTGGAATGCATTCAATGTTGTGATAAGATGGTTATTGTCTGTAGATATTAAAATCACTGAGGATGAGAAATTTAATAGCCTTTGTTCTTTTCTAGACTCTTGGGATGGCTTAGTTGTGGGTATAGGAAGTAATTCGACCACATTAGCACTAAAAGACATGGTTGCATCTCTATTATTAGAATAAATGAGACACAATAACATGGTAGGATCAACTAAATATGCCTTAATTGTGAGAGGTCAGTCGGTTGACAGAGATAAAGAAAAATTCTCCATTAGAATGTCTAAGTCAAAGGGTAGATCTAAATCCCCGATTCAGTCGATGAGAAGATGCTAGAAATGTGGTAAATTTGGGCTTTAGTTGGGATTTACAAAAGGGACTGCAATCCAAAAGAGATAGAAGTTAATACATGATTCAATGAGAAGAAATTGATCGAGAGAAAGACTACTACAAATAAAGGAGTTGATGTGTATTTGGTATTGAAATAGTACATAGTCAGATCACAATGTTTGTTTGATCAAATCAGGAGCATTCTTTCATATGACACCTCATAGAGAATGATTTTTTGAATATGAGAGATATAAATGGGGAGGTGTGTTCTTGGGGGATGACTAAAAAAACAAAATTCTTGGAAAAGGAATATTTTGAATGATACTGCATGATGGGAGGAGTATAACCCTTCCAGGTCTACTACATATTCCAGGTTTGGAAATAAATATGATATATGTCAACAAGATGAGTGATGCAAGTGTGTACACTCTATTTCATAAGGATATGTGCAAAATGGATAGGGGTGCGATGGTATTAATGAAAGGAGTTCATATTGGAACCCTAAACAAGTTGTTAGGGAATTTCGACTCAACTGTATGTAACAATATTGTTGTTCCGGAAGTCAACTTGATTTCAACTCGACTCAGCTCGTCTTAGGTGGAGTCAATTAAAACCAGATCGATATTTCTTCATCAAGTAAACCCGACCATGTTATGGAACCATAGGATGGGACACATTGGATAAAAAGGACTTCAAGCTATGCAAAACAAAGTTGTGGTTGAAGTTTTTCCTTATTGTAATTTCAAAGTCATTTTTTGTGAACATTTCACATATGGAAAAAATGTCAGGTTAGGTTCTCGTCTGGAGCGAGAAGGGAAAAGGGGAATCTAGAATTGGTTTATAGTGATGTGTTTGAGAATGTAATAGTTCCTTCACTTGGTGGATCCCTGAATTATGTCTCCTTGATAGATTATTTCTCTAGTAGGACATGGATATATTTATTGAGGAACAAATCAATGGTTTTCAATAAATTCAAAGAGTTTAAATATCTTGTGGAAAACTAGATAGATAAGAAGATCAAGGTGCCGAGAAATGACAATGGTGGTGAATTTTGTGGAAAGTATTTTGAGTATTTCTACAAGAAGTGCAGCATAGAATTCCAAAATACTATACCATATACCCCACAAAAAATAGAGTTTCTAAGAGAATGAACAAAAAAATGATGGATAAAGTAAGAAGCATGTTTAGTAGTGTTGGTATCGCACAGGAATTCTAGGCAAAGGTAGTCAACATGGAAAAGTGTTTGGTAAATATGTCTACTTCATTAACGTTATTTTTTTGATACTAAGGGGGGGGGGTGAATCAATATCAATTATAATTTAGCACCTTTTAACAACTTTAAATTTTCAATCAAATAAATGCATCCCAATATATAGTAAAGAGTAGAAGAACAAATACACAGTGTGTAATAGATCTATGTGGAAATCCAAATGGAAGAAAACCACATAATGATTTTCTTATATAATAACAATATTACATTAATAAGAATATACAACTTCCAAGATTCTCTAGCTCCAACTAGAAGGAGGCACCAACCCCCCGATTTATAAGCACTAGCTTAAAGGAAGCTACAACTCCTTATATTCTCTAGTTCCAACTAGAAGGAGGCTCCAACCCCCTTTCCTTGTACCTTCCTTCCACCCTCAAATATGTATATAAAAGAATCAACCTATCACTATCACTGTCATTGTCATTGTATCTGTCACTATCATTGATACATCATCATCAACAAATTGCATCCACATAGAGATCCTAGGTCCACATGGATTCACATATAAAACCCAACAACCACTAAAAAACTTATGCCGAAATCTCCAAAATATGAGCCTCATAAACTGGTTCCACATAGAGATCCTAGGTCCACATGGGTCGACATATAAACCCCAACAAACTCACAAAAACATCATGGAAACATAAAAACTTCATAGCAGAGCATACGACAACATCACAACCTTACGACATCATCACAATCGTAGAGTATAACTTGAGAATATGAAATACCCTAAGAGAATCCTTTAGACTTATCTTGCACATCAGAAGACACCCCAAACACCTTGTGCGCACCTCAGACTTGATTTCTTTCTTGGTTTCTCAAAAAATGTGAAATTCTATCATGTATTTATAGTAATTATGTTCCCAAAAACTAGTTAAGCTAACCTCAATTTTTTGGTTGGGTTGTTGGACGAAAAAATTCATATCTCCTCATTCCTATAGAGTTAGAGGGACTTCCATATACCGTTGGAAATTTATCATAATAATATTCCCAAACATGTAACTTGTTCTTCCATTTGAGTTATTTATGTAGGTTAAAAAGGCACTCAAATATAGGGTATCCAAATTGACCACAAATTATACTTTCAACAATCTCCATCTTGCAATCTTGATCTTGTACATTTGTAGTATTATTCACTTGAATGTAGGGGCTTATTGAACACACCTCCAAGGATTCTTGGGGGATTATTTAAAGCATATTCCCATGAGGGCTATGCTTAAATATATGCCATAAGGGGACCGATTTAGAGACTCCTTAAATTAAACCCATATGATTCTTCATGTTGATCACCAATAAATGACTTTGACATCAATGAAAACACCATTCAACAATATCCCCCTTTGTCATTGATGGAAACACTCATACTCCCCCTATCACCATGCTCTTGATCTTTCTCTCCCCCTTTGACATCAATGACAAAGGATAACTCTTCTCTTTGGGGATACTCCCCTTGAACTCATGGTGCTCAATAGTATTTCACCTTCCTTTTCTATATTCTTATACTTTCCTTCCTTTTTATAGTCCTTGTATCTCTTTTGTGTGACTTCAATCCTCTTTCTATCCTGTTTTTCTAGGATGTATATTTTATTTGGTTTTCTTGTTGTTGTTGGAACCAATCTTCTCGAGTCTTGTTCTCTGATTTCACATCTTCGGGAATCAAACTTAATATTGTATCCCTGATCATATATTTTATTGACACTAAGGATATTATGCTTCAAATATTCAACTAGTAAGACATCTGCTTCTTTTACATTTTCACTTCCAAGGCTCACTACACCTTTTCCAAGTATTTTGATAGAGGAGTCATTTCCAAATGCAACACTACCACCTTTTCCTTTCTTTAAGATGATGATCTTTTTTTGGTCCCCGGTCATGTGTGTTGAGCACCCACTTTCTATGTACCATTTTTCTTCTTTATTTTCAACAAGTAGTTCTAATCGACAATCTTCCTTGTTTGGATTCTATTTCCTTTTCTATACTATAGACGATTTTATGATAGGAGCATCTTATTTCATATTTATTCAATCTCTTTCTTTGTGACCAAGATTATTTCATTTGTGGCATACAATGTTCTGATCCATCAGTGGATCAAATGGATTGTAATTTATGTTGACAAATCCATGAGAATTTCTAGATCTACTATTTACATGATTTCCCTTTGGATATCCATAATCATTTGTATTTCTCATGTAGTTGTTTCTTGCATTTATTTTACAGTGAATCACTTTGTGTCCAAAGTTTTTGCAAGCATAATAATGACCAAAAAATACTCTCATACCTAGTAGAAAAGGACCTTCTTGGTGTCTGAACCCTTCCGAATTATAATCTTTTGTTCCAGCTGGAGGTGTCATGTTCTTGTTGTTCTTCAACTCCCTTTTATTCATTGATTCCACTTCTTAAGGAATTTTCATAGTTTCTAGAATTTCCTTCATCTTCCCCGTCTATTTTATATGTGTTTGTTTTCTTCAAACCATTGTCATATCCAAGTCCTATCTTATCGATAAGTGATATTTGTTTCCTAATAATTTCATCTAACTTTTCAGTAATTCTTTCAAATTTCTTGTAGTAATTCAACTTTTCAATTTTTCAACATAATCTACTTTCTTGTGTGATCCAATTCTTCTTTCAATTTCTCATAATATTTAGTATTCTTGGATTTATCTAACTGCTCCTTCAATATGTCAATTTTCTTTTCAATATCATGATTCTCTTCTTCACAATTTTTTAATTCATTTTTTATCTCTCTATTTTGTTTTTGAGCTTGATATTTTCTTCTTCAACAAGTTTCATTATTTTAAGATTTTGTTCATCTTTTTGTCCACTTTCTATGATGTCTTTGCTTCCCCAGGAATATTCTATGTTTTTTTCTTATATATCTACATCATTCTCTTCTTCATAATTGATTTCATCTGTTTCAAAAATTTTGTGGTCATCATTCTGTGTTTCTTGAGTTATGAAGATAAATTCTCTTAACTTTATTCTCCATCACTTTCATATGAAGAAATGTTGTCCTCCTTGGATTAAAGACTATTTTTCTTGTGGAACCTTTTCTTCTCTTCAAAAGGAATTTTCTTCGCATAGTTTCCTATTCTACCATAATTGAAAAATTTTAAATGTAACTTAACTTTGTATTTGTTGGTTCCCCTCTTGAGCCTCCTTACAAAGTATTCTTCTTCTTCATCTAATTCATCACTTGGTATTTATTCTACCTTGTGTTCTTTATTCTTTGTTTTCTTTGTGGCTTTAAAATTTGCTTCTCAAATTGGATGTCCATTTTTTGTATATGTTCTCATTTCATATGGTGTGAGGGTCCCATGTAGTTAATCCATTATAATTTTCTTCAAATCCCTAGTTTCTTCAATGGTCGATACCTTGGCATCATATATGAAAGGAAGTGATCTTAACACTTTCTATACCACCAAGGATTCTTTGAATTCTTCTCTTAATCCTTTGATGGAATGGACAACTTCGTCTACTTTGAGTAAATAGGTTGCAATATATTCTTTTTCATTCTTTTTCATATTTTCAAACTGTGCGTTGTGTTGTTGAAGATTGACTTGCTTGAATTTTGGATCATCTTCATAAATATTTTGAAGTTTATCCCAAACATATTTAGCTATTTTTCAACCCATCACCTTGATAGAAACAATTGGTGTCAATCCACTTATGATAAGATGCCCATCCTTTGAAATACATCTCATTATTTTCTTCTCATCTGGATCAGTTGGAGTAATTTTTAGAACTTTATATCCATTGACAATTGAGAGCCAGATATCCACTCCTAAAGATATCAAGTGATTTTTTATTCTATTTCTCTAGTATGAAAAATTGTTTGCATCAAATGGTGGAATCCCATTTAGAATGTGGCCTTCCATTTTTTCTCACGATCTTCCTTCCAATGATTAGATTGTTCTGAAGGTAACCTGCTCTAATACCAAATGTTGATAGTGAGATGTGGGGGAGAATCAATGTCAATGATAAATTAACACCTTTTAACAAATTTAATTTCTTAATCAAATAGATGCATCCCAATATACAATAAAGAGTAGAAGAAAAAATACACAATGCACAATAGATTTATGTAGAAATCCAAATGGAAGAAAACCACAAAATGATTTTCTTATATAATAACAAGATTACAATAATAGGAAGCTACAAATTCCAAGATTCTCCATATCCAACTGGAAGGAGGCACCAACCCCCTAATTTACATGAACCATCTTGAAGGAAGATACAACTCCCTAGATTCTCTAGTTTCAACTAGAAGGAGGCTCCTACCCCCTTCTCCTTGCCCTTTCCTTCCACCCTCAAATATGTATATAAAATAATCAACTTGTCATGGTCACTATCACTGTAACTATCACGACCACTCTCACTATCACTATCTCTGTCACTATCATTGATACATCATCATCATCAAAGTGGTTCCACATAAATATTCTAGGTCCACATATAAAACCCAACAAACACATAAAAACATGTACCAAGATATCCAAGAATACACCCCAAATCATGTGCCAAAATATCCAAAATATCAGCCTCACAAACTGCGTCCACACAAAGATCTTAAGTCCACATATAAACCCCAACAACATCATGATAACATCACAACTTCATAGCATAGCATATGACAACATCATAACCTTACAACAACATCACAACCTTATAACATACATTGAGAATAAGAAATAGCTCAAGAGAATACCTTAGACTTATCTTGCACACCAAAAGACACCCCAAACACCCTATGCACACCTCATATTTGATCTCTTTCTTGGTTGCTCAAAAAATGTGTAATAATGCAATTCTATCCTATATTTATAGTAATTTTGTCCCAAAAACTCAGTTGAGCCGACCTCAATTTTTTGGTTGGGTTGTTGAAAGGAACAAATCGTATCTCCTCATTCATAGAGAGTTAGAGGGACTTCTATATACCATTGGAATGGTCTCAGAATAATATTTCCAACCATGTAAATTTTTCTTCCATTTGAGTTATTTATGTAGGGTAAAAATTCCCTCAAATATAGGGTATCCAAATTGACCACAAATAATACTTTCAACAATCTCCATCTTGCAATATTGATCTTGGAAATCTATAGGATTCTTCACTTGACTATAGGGTATTCTTTACCACACCTCTGGGACTTCTTGTGGGATTCTTCAAAGTGTCTTCCCATGAGGGCCATGCCTAATGATACTCCATAAGGGGACCACTTTGGAGACTCCTTCAAGTAAACCCATATGATTCTTCATGTTGATCACCAATGACTGACTTTGACATCAATGACACCACCATTCAACATAGTTGACACAAATCCACATGAGGTATGGTTTGGTAAGAATCCTTCACTTTCACCTCTCAAAGTATTTGGTTGTGATGCATTTTTGCATGTTCCCAAGGAAATTAGGATAAAGTTGGACAAGAAGGAAATAAAGTGTATTTTCATTAGGTTCAAGGAAGGAATGAAATGATATAAGTTATAGGATCCCGCATCAAGGAAAAAAGTGTACAATCAAGATGTGGTATTTCGGGAAGTCAGAGGTACATCTGAGTCTAAAGTGGCGCAAAATGAGAAATATCTAGAGAAGGTGAGGTTTGAACTGAGGAATGAAGAAGATGATTTAGATGAGTCAAATAAATCATATGAAGAGGTGGAACAATTGGCATCGGTTTTGTAACACCCTCAGTTTTGGTCCCTATGAACTAGAATGTATTATGTAATGGTGACTTGGGATGGTGAGATGGTAAAGTTGGAAAGGGGCCAGAGTGCCTAGGAAATGTAATACTTTGAATATATTAATAAAATACATAGTTGGTTGTAGGATGGACAAGGACAAAATCTAATGGGCTATGATTCCACGAGAGAGGGGGGGATAAAGGGGATAAGTATTTTATTATTATTTTATTTGGCCATATTGAATTTAATTGAGAAAAGTGGTTACATGAGCCATTGCTAGATCATGGAAACAAATGGTTGGAAGAGGAGAGCTGGAAGAGGAGAGCCATTGCTAGATGGTTGTAATAAATTACTGAATAATTCCAAGAAGGAATGGATTCATGTTTGCATGATATTGATGGTAGTTAGGAAAGAACTATCCAAGCTGATAATCCTTGGAGTTTCTAGTAGGGATATTTCCTGACCAGTAGCATTGGATTTCTAGAGAGAAATGTAATAGCTTGAGGGACCGCATGGCATAGAAATGGGTTCATTTCTTTGGGTTGTGCAGGCTGAAGGGGAAAGAGAGATGGAAATTAAGATTGTTGTATGGTTGGGAAAACCTTAGAGCTTGTTATCTAATTGGTGTGTTTTTAGATTTTCCCTAGGACCCATCCTTGTGGATTCATATCCTTGGCTCAGGGGTGACACTGTTTTTTAGAGTGAATGAACAACAATTTCTATGGTCGGGAGGAAAATCCTTGGTCTACATCCAGTTGGTGAATGTTTACTTGAAAGATAAGTGCTCTCTATGTTTTCTTTATAATGTATATTCCATCGTGTATTATTATTATCTATGAGATATGTGTCTATTCTCTACTTTTCACTGGTTATTGTTGTCCATGGCATGTTAATATTTCAATTTTCAGTTAGAAATAATCTTGGTTAATGCATGTGCGATTATTTCATTCTTTCATGATTATTTTTGAATTAATTACTATTAGATTCAAAATCATTCTTTGAGGTGTGATTGGAAGTAGCACGACCTAGCCTACTGGTGGTTGGGTATGTTACAGATTGGTATCAGAGCTCTAGTTTCAACACTGAGCCTACATGGGCCAATTATCATAGAGTGGAGTTGGAATTTTTCGAGTAAACATGCTAATTATTTGACAGAATATCAGAATGGGGATGTCTGCAATTTTTTGTTTGTTGAAGTTACAACAGTGGAATTGGGAGAAATATCGCAAGAATTTGAGGGGATTTAACCAGGGAATGGAAACTCCCAATGTTTTTTTGCAGTATGTACAACTTCAGGTCTATAGAGGGATGAATTCCAAGATTACAGTGAAACCGTGTTAGAAAATGAAAAATATTTCCCCAATTGGTGAATGAATTGCAAAGAAACTTGTACCCATAAATGTCGATCAGTTGCACATGCAAGAACTGGTTGTTGCAATGGTTTATTTGACATTTATTGGGATGAAGTTAGATAAGTCCAAGATCCAAATTTTTTCCCCTACATAAATCTGGACTGTTGGATCCATTGGAGAGTACAATCAAAAAGATCTCGGACATTGGTCATGGTGAGTATCGTCAGAGTTTAGTGGTCATAGTAGTTTTGGATGCCAAGGTAGAGACACTACGATGGGAAGGCTCCAAGAAGTGATCGAAATTGTTGGAACCATTAGAGAGTGGCTTCGATAGATCTAGACCATCGAATCCATCATTGTGAGGATCGTCGAGTCTAACGGTCATAGTAGATTTTCCTACAGAAAGTGTGGCTGAGAAGCAATCTCCACCATCGATATTGTGGGTCTTGCCTGGGCAAGGCCAAGAGGAAGGTGACATCATGATGAAAAGGGATGACATCACCCATCTAATATGTAGTGGATAGGTTTTGACACCTGGAAGGACATGGTATTTCTCAGCAATGACATGTACACCACGTCAGTCCACATGGAGGGTACATGTGTTAGGTGTTGACTGTGCCATGTGTCAAGGTGATTTGGAACTTTGATGGGCGAAAGGTGATGTGGCCTAAGTTCCATATGTCAATATAGGTTACGGAGTTGGGTAGGGTCACATGTCATGGGTTCCAACTTGGATGCCCCGTAGGATCCCACTTAAACGAGGCTAAGAGAGGAGTGACATCATGTTGATATGATTTCCAACATGGTATCTACTATGTCTTGGAGGATGAAATGTGTTAGCCTGTGATTTGTAGAAAGACCTAGTGTGAGCCCTGTTGAGTATAAACCTTTGGGTGGTGAATTAAATCATATCCTTTAGAAATACCAATAGAGAGAATCTCATCCGTTCATCAGAGAAGGGTTTTCGGAGGCCTGGAGAGAGGATACAAGAAATGAGTCTGACGATAAGGGACTCCTAGAAGATATTTGAGTTGTAGAACGGTTGGAGAGAGAGATGTGATATCATTCATAAATATAGTGTCGTTTGAGAAGAGGGAGAGAGAAAAATGATGTCATGGTGATGTGGTGTGATAGCTTCGTGGTCAAGGTGACGAGGATGCCAGGATGAAAATCAAGGTACTCAGAGGATGATACATTTCGATAGTTGGTTGTTTGATAGGAAAAGAGTGGGCCCATTTGGGCATGACGCTCTTAGGTCCTTGATTTAAATACTATCCCTCATATCTATAGGATGATAGGTCTCGACCGTTCATTGGAGGGGTGTTAGTCGGAGTGAGTGCAGTTCTGGAGGGGATGCAATTTGATGGGAGGAACTTTGAGGAGCAATCTACACTGTTGATCGATGAGTGCGCACAATGTAATGATAGTCATCGATATTTCATGGGTCCCACATGGCCGAGTAAGAAGCGTTTAATGGGATGGACCTTAATTGCTAAGAAATTGTGAACTCTGAGTGAATATTGACCATTGGATCCATCGTAGTGAGTATAGTCAAAGTACAATGGTTGGAGTGGTCAATGAGACTTATACTCTGATGGGAGGGACTCCGAGAATGAAGGAGGTCTATTGATCGGTGTGAGAAATATTAAATCTCAGCCATAGATCTCGTGGGTCCCATTTGTAGCATGGAGAATGGGTGTTGAGAGTGGAGAGTAACTGTTGAGCATGTGGAGACACCAACATGATCATAGTCATTGATTCTAGAATTCCGAGAGCCATTGGATCCATTGGGATGCATGTGGTTGGAGAGAGTTCATCTTAGGGGAATTTATGTAGGTAACCTACTGATTCCGAAGGGAAGACCTTGAAGACAAAGAAACTATCTGAGGTGATTTGAACCATTGATTTGGAGACTTATGAACCAGGTGACAAGTGCCGCATCAGTGCCACATAATATGGCACAAGTGACATAGAGTCATGTGTATGCCATGTGACAGTAAAATGGAAATTAATAAATGGAGACCTAATAAATTTCAGAAGGTTATAACTTGTTCCCTGAGTTTGAAATTAAGCAATAAAATAGTCATTGGAAAGCTTGCAGAGAGAAGAATCTAGTTATGCACCCATAATTGTGAATTGAATAGAATAATTTATAGGACTTCATAGAGAGAGTATCTGGTGATATTAAAAATGGAAAAGTACGCATATGTTCCAGAATGATATATTATGGGTTTTAACAATCAAATATGGTTCTATGCATTTTATCAAAAGTTATTCTTACAGATATAATAGAGAAAATGCAAGTGACGTCTACAAATAGGAGACAAGAAAACATAGATAGTTGTTCAAATGTGAATTGATTTCTTGAGGAATTTTCCAGTTGAAGACATCTAGACTTGGTGAACAATATAGAATAATTCCAATGGAACTATGATCCAGAAATGAATTCTAGATGACAAATATTGATACCAAATGGGGATGTTGAGTAAGAGAAGAACCATCTATAGTTTATGATAAATCGTGACTAATGTGTGTGCATGGAGATACAACCATGGAAGTGTGGAGGGATGGTCTTTATATTCGGTTAAAGGGTTGAACTTAGGTTAAATAGGAGTAGACACTCAAGGAATTGTAACAACAATAAAGGATATTGTTGATGAATATAGAGAAATTTGGATATATCCCAAGGGTGTTGTGCGCATTCCTAAAGTATATTGGGATATTAAGTAAATAATAACATAAGCATGGACGTGGTATTCATAAAGGAAATTCCTAGTAAGATACATGAGGAAGGAAATGATTCCATGTTTACTATAGAATATAAAGGAGATGATGCCTCAAAAGAACCCATCTCAAATGGAAATGAACCATTGGATTATATGCTGGCAGGTACAAGTGAAGCTAACTACATCCAATTAGTGGTTAAAAGATGGAAAACAAGACATTGTGCATAATTATAGTGTAATGGAAAATTGACTATGGAAGTCAAGTTGAATGCCAATAGGCTAAAGAAGGAGCATGGAATTGTGAAGGAACTCCAAGTGTCAAAGTACCCAGACAGGGAAAGATAAATTAGTTGTGTATAGTAAATGAATGTTGAAGATTCAAATTCAATGAGAGAGAGTGGATGAAAATGTAAATTGGTCATGTAATAATTGAATGGGAGATTGCTTAGGGAAGGAATCAATCATGCATAAATATTTCAGAAAGAACATAAAGGGATGCAGGAATCCAGTGAGATTTGAGGATAGCTAGGAGCAACAAAGAGAGATGAAAATTCTAAAAGAGATTACTGCAATAGTTGTAGAAACAATTATGATATGGCCTATTGGACATCCATATATAACACAAGAATCCAGACGACATATGGATTATGGGCATGATAGGAATGCATTCTTAGTACTTATAGATATGCATTAGTGCATGTGAAAGTGTTTGAAAATTCATATAACATGTTGTAGGCTAAGATTAGTCTATGGTTATATGTCGAATAATGAGGTTTTCATAACTAAAAGTTGCTAACCATAATTGTCTTGCCCACGGAAAAAGGGGAGTTCATTGCATAGCTCAAAGTGTTGTTGTTGATGCTACTAATAACCTTTCATATGAAGAAGATATAAAAAGAGTAAATATTGATAAAAGGTTGGTGAAGGATGATTGCTAGCTTCTACAAATACCAATTGATCAGGTAGCATTGAGTAGGTTGATAACAAACATGCAGGTGTGCATTTGGTTGCTTCTGATGCCTAAATGCTTAAGGGAATTGTGGTAAGAATTTCCTCAATTAAATTTTCAATATTTAAATTGATATATAATGGCCAAAGGCTCGGGGTATGTAAATGTTGTTGATGCTATAATGAATTTAGATAAATTGTTAGTTGCATATTGTGTTATGATTGGTTATGGGATCATAACTAGGTCAAATCAAGAGACATACTCCTACTATAGAAATGAATATCCATAGAGCTAGTCATGTGTGATACCATGATATTGTTGGATATAGAAGGTATATAACTTTATGCGAGTGTGTTGATGGGCGAAATTGACTGTCCGTCAACTGGAAGAGTGGATCCGGTCCGGGGCTGTCTAAATAACCCAAGCCGTTTGGGATAACCCACCCTGACGGGTTTAGCGGCTCCGTTGGCCGATCTAAGTCCTAGAAAAACAAATGAAAACTACTCTAAGAAACTAATCTAAATTAAAAAATAATAACTAAAACAAACTAATAAAAAAATCTAAACTATTTATATACAATACATTACCTAAATCATACATCTATAATTCTGTAAAAGTAAATGTTTAATTATTACTAGAATCGGCTTTAATTACAAATATACAATATTCACAAATTACATATTTAAATTAAAACTTGCAAAAATCATTTATAATCTGCCCTAAGACAGCAAAATCAATGTTTTTTGATTTTTTATAGTTTTATGAGAAAGAAACTTAATAAAAACTAACTAAACTAAGCAACTAAAATAATACTCTAACTACAAATCTAAACTATACATATATCTATCTAAACTACTTATACTATACTAACAAATTAACTATCAAATAACAAATAACACACTGACCTGAAGAAACGCTCCAGGTTTGTCCTGTATGCAATAACTGTTTTAGCTGATCGGAGGGAGGAAACCTGCACCGGATTCTCCAAGAGCTTCTCGTAAACGGAAAGCTGTTGCTCTCTTCAAATATAATTACAGGACAAACAAGACATAAAAATTACAACAATCTTACGATTTACAAATCTTCACAGTTAGATAAATCTGCATGCAAAGATCTATACAAAATGATTCAATTAACGAAGAAGAGAAGTCTGTAATTCATTAATTGAAACAAAGTAATTGTTGTATTTTTAAAAATAATAGAAGAGATTAGGCATGGATAACACATTAATCAAATCACATCAACTTGCAATAGATTACAATAGCTAAAGTAGTCTATAATCAACTTCAAACTGATACGAATAAAACTTGAAACAAAAGTTTGATATATTGAAAGCGAAAGCTATTACAAGACATCAACTTTCGTCTCAGTCTGAATCATAAATCCATAATCTGGTTCTCTCCACAGTGAAGATGATGATTATTACAAAAAATAATAAGTATTTAAAGACTTCCCACAGGGTAAAACATTCCTGTGGGAACTATCAAAAAAGTTTACACAAATCTGGGAAAATATCCCAAGTTTCTGACTCAAGCTAACAACCTAAGACAAAACCATATCCAAAGTATCTCCTAAACTGCCATAACATGCCCAATTAATCATTGTAAATTCGTATACACCTGAAAGAGGACAAGAATAGACAAGATTAGAGGATATCTTATTAATAAAATTGATAAAAATCTAATTTCTAAGACTAGCTACAGAATCTTGCGATTCTGTAGCTGGTCTAAATTTAACACATAATCGTTTTTTTAAAACCAATTCAAACTCAAAGAATTATATTCAAACTATTAAACCAAAGTTTGATTGCTAACTAGAAACCAAACGAATTATTCAAAAACTTGTATGCTAATTAAAACCAAACGAATCATTCAAATAAAAAATTGTTATGCTAATTTGAGAGCAAACAAGATCGTGATCAATCGAATGATAAAAGAGATACACGTAATCTGTTCAATTTGTTTTCACCATTTTGGGTAAACAGAGTCACTTAGATAACTCGACGGAAATGAAATCATTTTAATAAACCAATTGAAATCGATACAGTTAAACAAATCATATGCAATCGTTTATGTTGCCTCATCCATTAACAAAAATCATGGTCGAATCCACACAAAATAAACAGGATCATTTTCCAAATTGATATAACTATATTAAACATAAACAAACAACCATGCTAATCGTGGCACACAACAATCTATTTTCAAATCAAATCAAAACAGGAGCGAATCGAAATGGTTTGGGGATGAAAAAAATTGTTATGTAAAATCATATCGTTCAACACAGCCGCACGATATTTTGCACAGGTCAAAGATAATCAAAACCCAAGCGAGAATGTTGATTCAATTCAAAACAGAGTCATTCCTGGTAACTCAAAATCATCAGGGTTGTTTTGAGTTTGTTAGGAACAAACGAAACCAATCGAAATCAAACCAAATCGATTATCCTAAATCAAATGAACATAATTGATTCAAACCGAGTCAAAAACCAATCAATGGCTTACACTAAACTGGGCACGACAAAATCGCATAACCAAATCATATTTATATTTAATTTTAAAAAAATGAATCTACTGTACAGGATCAAACTATAACAGAATCATTTCGAATTAAAATGAATAGAGATAACCGAAATCCAAACCCCATTCGTTATATTAATTTGAACAAACTCACAAAGAAAAATTCATATCGAAATTCATACCTGGACAATCAAAAAACAAATTAGTAATGATAATTTGGAATTGACGAAGGTTGTTGCAGCTTCAACATTCCTGAAAACAATCTAGCCAGTGGTTTTCTGCTTCTTGTCGTTAGTCCGTAGCCTATCGTTCTCCTTGGCCAGCATTGTCACCTGTTCTTCTAATGCTTTGATCTTTGATTGCAGCAGGGACACATCCACATAGTAACTCTCTAGCCAAGCGTTACACTGGACGCATGATGGTTGCTCGGACTTTGATAACACAGGCGAGGGTTTGTTTAAGCCACCAGGGGTTTCATTGTGCAGTTTGATTCTCGGGTAATTAGGGTTGTTTTTTAGGCACGGGGGAAAATTAGATACATAGTTGTAGGATTGCTTGCAACATAAGCCATGGGAGTAGGGATACTCTTCATCTAGGAAACACTCGATATCAGAGTCTGAGTCCTCGCTTAGCATTATGGGGTTTTGGTCAACGTTTGGCTTAGGTTTATTCCGGGCAAGTCTCGATATCAATCGAGCATTTTTCTTACCCTTGCTGTCGATAGTAGGATTACCCTTGAACTTCTTACTCACAGGCTTCTTGACATCCTTAGTCTTGTCTGTTATGATGTCGGGTAGGTCGATGTCAGGACAAACCAAGGGCTTGGCCGGGGGTAGAAGGATATGGAAAGGAACGGGTGGCTAGACCATAGTCTCACTAACCACATCTTTATCGATTTGGATAGACTCTGAATCAACAAAGCCATTTCGAGATAGAAAGTCTTGCCAATTGTTGCTGTGAAGATTTAAATGGTGGACAACGATGAGTCTAATCAAGCCGTGGTGAAACAAGATGCTATTAGCCTTCTCTCGTTTGAACCTCTTTGACATCTTGTATAGACTACGCAGGAAGTAATGTGGCATATTCAAAGGATAGCCCATGAAATTCATTAACAACCGGAGGTGATAGAGAAAAACTAATCCATACCAACCTTCACAGGTCACAAATTGTTTAATGATTACCAAAAGGTCGTGCCACCGAGGTTTGAGGGTGGAAATAGGCATACCTTTCTCACAGGAGACAACCTTCCTTGATACGAATAGTAATGGCCACGACACCTCATCAACTTTGGAATTCTTAAACCATCGCTGGCCCGTGGCTGCTAATCCCATAGCAGAGATTATGAATTCTTCATTGAGTTCAAGCTGTATGTCACCTACTTTAGCTCTGCACCCATCAAAGGTGAGAGCGAATTGTTAGGAAACTGAAATATTGAAACCCTCGAACCGTTGTATAAACACCAGCCAACCATTGTATTCCAAATCCTTTCGAGCGTCATCGAATAACAATAGGGCTTGGTTACCATTCGGATCTATGAGCACCACCGGTGCCATAGACAGGAGCACACGATGAGCAGGGTGAGTGGGTAAGGGTTCGAACAGAGCATACAAAAGGTCGATAGCTCACAGGCTCGCCCGAACACTAGCAAAGGTGAACCGGGATAGGGGGAAAACATTAATGGCAGAACGTGCGAAGGTGGTGGAGCTATTTCTGCCCATGCAGAATAGTCATTACCATGGTACAACCACCGGTGCGTATAACTATTCAAATCACAATGCATATGTGTTGAAAACTATGCCATTCAATCAACCAATGAATATATGATAAGTGGATGAAACATTTGTGCGAGCCATAGTTTTACCATAATTTCAAAACCAAAGCAATAAATTGAAATCTCACCAAGGGTTTGATTATATGAACATATGTTGTATTAAACGATTTATACCAAGGGTCTTACCACAACACAAATGTGTTTTCATGAAACCAATGTGTCAAGTGAATTGATCAAAGAACATATAAATCCAATCACCAATGCATCACAAACTCAATCACTCATAAAACGAAATTATATAATCAATCAAAGAATGCCAAATGAGTACAAATGAAGGGGTCTTGCCAATTGTATAACGATAAGTAAATTAAAAACGTAATGAGCATAAAGACAAGAGTGATCATAGCAATCCAGTGACGATTTAAATGTGACTTCGAAAACCAATTTTTCACGCTTGTAGTCATGAAAACGAAAACCAAGGTAAGTGTGCGAAGGCACAAAATAATAGTGTCGTTTTATTGCAAATAAGGCGACGGAAATCAAGGGTTGCAAAACACTGGTGTAGGAATCTTATAAGGACAGTATAAAAATGCGAATTGGCTGCCAACAGAGTGCTCAATGGTATCTACTATATTTATGATATTTGGAATGTAACCACTTTTCTGACACTCAAGAGAACTTAAGAATTATATTCTTCGTGTTTTGTTTGGGTTGAAAAGGAAGGTATCCAAATAGTCAGGAAAGTAGTAGGAAGTGTGTGGATGATGTGTTGAGGCATTGGATAGACCTTTTACCTCACCATGGTGGAATGCATAACATAATTATGTGGTATTATGTGGTCATACATGGATTCCTTGTGTATATGTGACCATAGGTATTGGCTCATTGATTTTTATTCTATTAGTAATTATTTGTTGCATTATGAAATCCCATGGTGATGAAAATACATAACGATGGATTGTTGCATTATATTTAATATGAATAACTAGATGAAGGTGATTGAATTGTTTGTTTTGAAGCTATTGAAAATGCCACAAGTGATATTAAAGGAATTATTGAATGCATTTTGGTGAATGCATGTATATAATGTATGGAATAGAAATGATTATGCTAAAAATTGAAATGATGTGCATATTTCTAACTCATGAAGTTGAGAACACTTCAGGAGATGTTATATGTTGCAACAAGAAAGTTGTAGGTTAAAGGAGTTACATAATGATGAATTACGGAAAAAATATATTGAGGAAAAATGTAATAAAAGTATTGATGGCTAGAAGAAAGAAACGATTGGTTGATAATATATGTGTAGAGGGTGATGGGTTCATTCTAGTTAATAGTTGGATTAATGGAAGTGATTGAATTGCTTATGTAATCAATTCTGAGATCACTTTGTGAAACATTTTAATTGATGCCATGGAAATGTATAATTGTTATGTTATGCTAAAAATTTGTTTGGTTGAGTGAAGGTTGAAAAAAATTGCAGGAAGAATGGCCTTGGGTATGGAATTATTGTGATTTATAGTAAAGATTGATGCCTTTTGTTGCAAGAGACAAATGAATTATGAGCTGGAATCTCATGCTTGGAAATTTGGTTTTCTTGTATAAAACAAATTTGACAATTATAATTGAAAATTATTATGATGATATATTATGATGATTATATGCATGTAATACATATGAGATGTTGAATACTGAAGCTGGAATCTTGGAAAGAGGAGCACCATAAGGAAATCAATTTAAGGGAAAAGGCATGGAACAAAGAAAGTCAAGTGGAGTTTTTGCAGTTGGAGTTCCTGAAGCCACATCTCTGAGACTTCTTGTTTGACCTTAAGCTAGAGCCCTGAAGGGAAGTGGTGCAGCTTGAGGGACTGTGGTGCATAGAAGGGGGTACACTTCCTTGGGTTGTGTAGTTTGTGGGGAAGAAGAGTTTGTTGGTTGGAACTACTACCAGAAATATAAATTGTGAAGATCCTTATACATGTTTTTGGGATGGAGTACCTATGTATGCTCGATTTAGGCCAGAGTGCCTATGCATATAAGCATTTGGATAGATTTCGTGTGCATTTTTAAGGTCAAATATCTTAGTGTTGTAATATAAGTAGCATCGATATGGTGTTGTGCATTGAGGACAATGCCAAAATAAGGGGAGGGGGATGTAACACCCCCGATTTTGGTCCCTATGAACTAGAATGTATTATGTAATGGTGACTTGGGATGGTGAGATGATAAAGTTGGAAACGGTCCAAAGTGCTTAGGAAATGTAATACTTTGAATATATTAATAAAATATATCACTAGTTGCAGGACAAACAAGGACAATAGATAGGGGGTTATGATTCCATGAGAGGGGGGGGGGGGCTGAAAGGGATAAGTATTTTATTATTATTTTAATTTTCCATATTGGATTTAATTGTTAAAATTGGCTACATGAGCTTCTTGGGGGAGGAGGCCATGTGGTTCTCAATTTCATGTAATTATATAAAAATCCCTTTGTGTGCTATTTTGGGGGTTCTTCTCCATTCACTCTTACACTCTTATCACTCTTTATTTTTTGGTTCCTCATTCTTTCTAATTCATGTGATATTGGTATGATCATGGAAAAAAATGGTTGGAAGAGGTGAGCCATTGCTAGATGGTTGTAATAAATTACCGAATCATTCTATGAAGGAATGGATGCTCATGTGCATGATATTGATGGCAGTTTGGAAATAATTTTTCACAAATGAGAATCCTTGGAGTTTAGAGTAGGATATTTCCTAACTAGTAGAATTAAAGCCCTCGAGAAAAATGGAACAAACTGAGGGACTGCATGGTAGAGAAAGGGGTTCATTTCTTTGGGTTTTGCAGTTTGAAGGGGAAAGAGAGATGGAAATTAGGATTGATGTGTAGTTGGGAAAGGCTGAGATATTGTTAGATAACTGGTGTGTTTTTAGATTTGGCCTAGGACTTGTTCTTATGGATTCATAGCCCTAGATCGGGTGTAACACTACTGTTGAGAGTGAATGCACAACATTTTCTATAGTTGGGAGGAATGTTCTTGGTCTGCAGCCAGTTTGTGAATGTTTACTTGAAAGATAATTGCTCTATGTGTTTTCTATATAATGTATATTCCATTGTGTATTATTATTATCTCTAACATATGTGTCTATTCTCTGCTTGTCATCAACTAGTGTTGTGCATGACATGATAATATTTGATTTTTCAGTTAGCAAGAATCTTGATTAATGCATGTGTGGTTATTGCATTCTTTCATGCTTATTTTCAAATTAATTACTATCATAATTTGAAATCACTCTTTGAGGTGTGATTGGAAGTATCATGACCCAACTTGTTGGTGGTTGGGTACGTTACATGTTGTAAGGAATTTGGAATGATTAATAAACACATTTGAAAGGTATAGTCCACTCGATTTGTGTTCTGCATTTGTGTTAACTTCCACCGATGAGGAGCAAGTCAGTTAGGGAGGCAATCAACTTGACAAAGGGTAGACTCTAGAAGGACTCCATGTTTGAAGATATGGAATCCTTGAAAAATGATCTAGATTGGATCATTGTATTGTTTTTCATCTATATTGATCCTTTCAAAGTGGAAAAAATTGGAGGAGTTAGCTTGCAAGGCCATTTTAGTGGTAGGTCCTAGTTTGGAAAATTTGGGTTTGGAATGTTTTGGTGCCATTTTGAGGCATCAAACAACATTTTTTGGGGTTAAAAATTTCCCTACATAAAACATACCTCGTGATTCTATTATACACACTGAGACCTTTTAAACAGTGCAAACCATTCATCAATTGGAGCTTGTATGCAAAAGTTATGCCTCCTTCAAGTTGACTTACCGTGTTCACCACCATGGTGTGAGAGGATGCCACATTAGCCCCTGTTCCTCATGCATATGGGACTATCCACGTGTGTAGTTTCAATAATATTCTAGAATATTTAAAACCCTATCACAATTGAGGGTTGAGGAAGTAAAAAACCTATACACTAGGAGGAGAATGGGTTCCATTATTTTGCATTGTATCTTGTTCCATAGTTGAGAATTTTTTTTTAAAGTGGTATTCCATGAGCATAAACGAGGAGGAGAGATTATTTATAAGCCATATAGGCCATTGGTCAAAGGAAACTTCACAGAGAGTGTCTCTTTATTTGTACTTGCATCATTTATTTACCAGAGAAAAGAGAGCAGAGAAACCTCACCTTCTAGATGGGATTTCTATTGTATTGGGTTTTCCAGGTCATATCTTTTGTTCATTTGTGGAAGGTGTGAATATTTTTTACTTTTCTCTATTTTTCTATGTTTTATCTATTTTATCAGTAACTAAATATTCTGTAGATCTAAAGGAAATTAAACTTAATAGTAAATATTTCAGTATTTTATTAGAT
>SNQJ01S0138348.1:1770-25340 GCA_010110895.2 Picea sitchensis | reverse complement strand
TGCACTAGTCTCCCTGTAAACTCAGCATAGGTGACAATATGGGCATGTCCCAGAGTGGACATCCCGTGGTACCACCAGTCCTGTGCCTCACCCTCCAAGTGCAATGTTGCCAACTTAATGGCATCGGTCTCCGCCATGGGGTTTAGCTGGAAGTAGGTGTCGAGCTTCTGCACCCAAGCTCGTGCAGTGCACTTCGACGTCCCATTGAAGTATTTCAAAGTGAGCTTGCCCACTGTGCGTTGTAACTCGTAGCTCTGCATGGGACCCCTGTTGAAGAACCTTGGCCTGTTTCTCCCCTTGAAACTACAAAACTTGGCAAAAGTCATAGTTTCTCTCAAATCTGGATCCATGGCCTTATACTCCTGGAAATAAGCTGCTAGTGGCTCGTCCTACTCTACCTGCCCTCCTGTACCTGTCTCCGATGGTCCTAAGAACTTTGGCATGGTATATCTAGGAATCTCACTGTAGTCGTAAGGGCGGTTTTGAGGGCTGGTCCTGGAAGTGATCACCTCAACATGAGGTTTGTGTGTGTTTCCCCCTTCTTCCATCTGCCCTCTCTTGTTGCTCTCCCCCCTTTCTTCACCATGCTTACTCCCTAGAGCATAACCTGTGATTCTGCCCATGAACTCTCAGGTCTCTCTCTGGCCCTCTGTAATGTCCTGTAAGGCTTTCATAATCCCTTTGATCAACCCATCCTCTCTGTCCTCTATCAGATTTTCATTTTTCCCTGGAGTGCTCTCCATTTCTTATTCTCTGCCCTCTACGCTTCTATACCTCCTGCGCCTATAAGTGATGTTCTATAGCCCTTCCTCAGTCATCAATGTCACCCACAACTAGCCAAGATCATGCTCTGATACCACTGAAATATTGTATGTTGTTAAAGTGGGAAAAACTCCCTTAGTTTGGTGTTGGACTTTCGTCAAACACTTTGCAAACCTTTGTAATTGATGGCTGTAGATGAAATTTGAATGGTCGGCAGTAGTTTACTTGGTTTTGCTGGCTGTTTTATTGGTTTTCTAGCCCCTTATATCTCCCCAATAAGATGCATAACATGTTGTTTGACATTTAAGGAAAACCCATAAAATAATGACGGAAAGACATTCATATTTAGATGATCAATTTCACTAAACAATGAATGCTCTTTATTTAATATTATTGTTTTGTAAATATAATCAAAATGAGGTATAAGTACCTCCCAAGATGAAGATAACATCTGCTACAGAAATCTTGGAACCACCCTTCATTCGCAGCCAAGAGAAAACGCTCCAATCTGCCCACACGAGCTGCTAAGAGAAAGTGTTGTTATGTGATTATGGTCCTACTAACAGTTTGAGTGATATGGAAGCTCCCAATGCCCCTCCATATGTAAGAGATAGTCCAAAAGGGAAGTTGACCAACAGTAAGGAGAAGTCGACCAACAACAACCCTCCTTGACCCCCACGCAGCAAGGAAAGAACACGCAGCTTCTAGAGATGGGGAACACGGTCAACATTAACAACACACAGCCCACAAGAAGAATACCCAGCAGAGACAACCAACTCAAGATCATGCCCAGCCAAAGTGAACACGATTTTGATGGTGCAAATCTGACCCACAAGAGACAATACGCTGCCAGGAAAAGGAGGACGCGCCCAGCTCACAGAAGAATGCCCAATACTTCCCACATGCCAAAGAAAATGCCCTCTTTCTTCACAGATCTGCAAATGAAAGTCGTCTCCCATAAACCTCTTCGAAAACACAATGCTAATACCTGCAAATGAAAATCCAGAATGGTTTCTCCAATCTCCCGGCTAGGACAGATAGTTTCACTGCCGAATCCGAGTGCTGAAATGGGTTTCCGGCTGAAACCCTCGTTTGCTCATCGAGCTCTTCTCCAAAACCCAATTTTCTAAATGATTAGTCAATAATCCATTTTCCACCTTCAATTGTCCTTTTATTCTTTCACTTTTCTTTTTCTCCATTAAAATATTCATTTAATTAATAATTGGAGAGAAATACCCTCAAAGAGGGGTTTAATATTAATAAACTCACTTTTCCTAAGTTTTCACTTTATAATTCGAAAGTGACTTTACCAATATCATTTCCCTAACTCATCTGTCTAATGGTTTATGGGAAACTGTGTAAACCACCACGGTATTCTGACTTCCTAGGGAGAATGGGAGATTACAGTATAGTAGGTCACTGTAATGTCTTTGAGCTATTAGATGATATGCTATGGCTCTTATGCATGCAATAAAATTAATGATGAAATATGATTGACATTGCTATGATCCCGAGGACTAATGAGCCCATGGAGGGAGAAATTTTGTATGTGCAGGACCATACCTGACGGACAGGTACCAGGTGGACTGGTACACATGGGGAGATGATCAGTTCAGACCTCCATGGGGCTGAAGATCCCATCAGATGGTTATTGGGACCTCATCAGGGGCAGAGACAGGACATTGATTGATCGAGCATTTGCACGAGAGAAGAAGAAGGACGTTTTCATCCAGGACACCTTGGCTGGGCCCAGCCCTAGGAAGTTGACCCACTACAGGTGGAACACGTCCCTCTGTTGACCAGGATGTCTTCCAGAGATCCTTGACGTCACCTCCAGCGTGTAGCATCTTTACAGGGTAGTTTGGCACGTGTGGCAGAGTTTGGAGGCCCAGGGAGGGCCAACGTTTGCCTTCTAAGTGCTGAGTTTTTCCCTAAAAAGGGCCAACTTCTCCCTCAGAGGAGCTAGACGTCCTGCTTACTGCTCATTTAGGATTTTATTTAGCAGTTAAATGTAAAAACAATATGATTTTAGTAGTCATCCTTGTCAGCTGTTTTAATGACCTAATTTTTAAATTAAAGGTCATTGGATAATATAAATTGAGGATGTTTTCCCTCATTTTTAACATAACACAACTCACTCATCAAGTGAGATCTGATTTTTAGTGCCCTTTTGGGGTTTTTGGCTGGATTAGTGATGCGCAACCTTTGAAGGAAGAGTTTTCTTGGCATTTATGGTGTTTCCTTGAAAGGAAGGTGTTACAACTAGGGTTTGCTTGGATGTTTCTTCATGAATTGTAAGTGTTTTTCCTGCAAAAATTCTCTTTGAATGGTTATAGTTTAAATCTCTTGCATATTACTTGTATATTGCTGAATCAAAACCCTAGGGAACAACCACACAAGTAGGTTGTTGTCTCATGTCCCCTGACAAAGAAAACTTAAACCATTGAATAAGAGAATAGAGCCTAGCCTTAGCTACACTTGTTTTCTTCATTCCTTATGCTAGCCATACTTTTTTGAAGACAAGAAGAGTGAGATGTCCTTAGCCTAGGCTTACTACACTAGGGCCGTACCATTCTAGGGTTTGTTGACAAACCTTGTTTTAGCAACGTCTCCCTCATCAAAACCTCTTGTCTTGGTTAAATTTTCCTTATTGTGCTAGCCGTTTGCCCGGAAAGAGGAGAGAGCACAAGGCCTTTCCTTTGCAACACCAAGTGAACCTCTCTCTCTTAGGGTTTCTACTTTCAAGGCCCTGCTTTAGCAGCACCTTGAAAACCTACCCTCTAGTCCTCAAAAAACTTCTACTCTTCAACTCTTGCGTCCATCACTTATTGACTCCATTAACCCTTAGGCACTGATCCTTAGGCTCTAGCGTTGAAGTGATAGTGACTAAAAAAACTTTCAAAACCTTTTAAATTTGAAACCCTAACTAACAACTAACCCTAAAAGCTGACGTCACCCCTAGGATATTTCATCTTGACGCAAAAATCTATTATATGTGAGCAAATGAATGATGTTTAATGAATTAACTTGATTCAAGGAATGATTATATTCATTGGATGCTATATTGTTCTGGTATTTATTGACAAGTAACATTATATTGCCATTGTCTTTATTGCAAACATTGACTTCGTCAATATTTACTGCTGTATTTGCTCATATATTGAACTTAGATAATCACTGATTTATGAAGTATTAACCATTATTGCACGTACTAGTTTTATTGTTGTCTTGTCTAGAAAGCAGGTGCCTTCTCCTTGGTTATGCTTTATTTGACTATCTCTTTTGGCGGTAATCTATGAAAGGGGGGAAAATAGCCTTAATCCTTTGAGCCTTTCCCTTTCAAACCCTAGGTTGCCAGGGACGTCTCCCTTGGGCCTAGCCTCCCTAAATAGAAAGGACCTTCCCATTGTGGTGACATTGGGTGGGGTAGGTCCCTGTTACGCCAGTTTGGCCTTCTATTTTATAGCATTTGCTCCTAGCTATAAACTGTGCGATAACAAAGGAAAAAGTATTTAAGAGCTGAAAGATAATATCCCCCCTCACAAGTCACCACTTGATCAGAAAGTTCTAGCTTATAGCCAACAAAGAACAACCGGAAGTAATAACCAATAAGATCACCTGCCCGAGAACAAAGTAATAATAAAAATCACATGCAAGCTTGCTTGTTGGTTAGTACTTGATATAATCGATGACTTTCTTGAATATAAGCAATTGAGCAATAAATATTGACGAAGTCAATGTTTATACAATAGAAATGATTTACAATATCACTTCTTCAATAAATGCTAAAGAAACTTGGCATTCAATATAACAATTAACACTTCATTTAGATAATGCCTTAAACAACCATTCAATTGCTTTCAAAGTGAAACAATAGCTGCACAAATGGTATTTGTAGCACAATAAAGATGACGACAACAATGAGTTAGTAGGGTTAGTCTTAGGCTAGGGTTAGAAAGGTTAGTAATTGCTCATAGTGTTTGATTGAATTTGTGATCAAGTTACTCAAGACAAAGGGGGCCTTATATCAGTGCCTTATTAGGGTAGAAGAAGTCAAAAGAAGAGGACACAAAAGTTGAAGGATCAAGTGAAAGTAGTGAGACTAAGGACAAGAGGGTTAGACCTTGAGGTGTTGCTATGGCAAGGCCTCAAGGATGAAACCCTAGGTGAGAGAGGCTCACTTTGGTGTAGGGGAACTAGGCCTCAGTGCTCTCTCCTCCTTCCTTGGTTAAATGGAAAAATGGCTAGCTCAAGAGATTGCATAAAACTAAGACAAGAGGTTTTGCAGGTAACGTGTTGCTATGGCAAGGATTTATCGGGCAAACCCTAGGGAAAATCGACTCACCAAGGTGTAGGGGAACTAGGATATGATGCGTTTTCTCCTTTTTAGCTAAAAAAATAAGAAAACGGCTAGCAGGAAGAAGAGGGATGGAGTGTTGCTAAGGCAAGGCTCTATCCTCTTCAACAAATTGCTCAAACCTTGATGGGAACATGAGACAAAGATCTTCAATGTGTGCTTGTCACCTAGGGTTTTATCAACAAATTATAACAATAGATGCAAGAAAATAACACTACAACCATTCAATTAAGAAGTTTTGTAGAAATTCACTTACATTTAACCAATAAATCACTTAGCAAACCCTAGTTGTAACACCTTCCACCAAGAGAAATGCCAAAAAATTCCAATATAAGTCCAAAAATGTCCTCCTTCAACAAGTGCGCCTACCAATTTCAGCCAAGAACTCCAAGAGTGGCACAAATTTTAGACCTCACTAATGAGTCAATGAAAGATGATCCAAAAAAAAACAGAAGGTAAAAGCCTCAATTTATAGAGTATGACCTAATTTTGCTTTTTAGGTCATAAAGACAAACAAACCCGAAAATGCTAAATCGCACAATTTTACATTAAAATGTTTAAATGAAACCTTAATCAAGCAAAAGATGAGGCGTCATCCCCTTTCTAGGTTGATGTTAGCCCTTTCTAGGACAAAGTCTGACCTCGAGGAAGAAGAGCGTTAGCCCTCTTTGGAGGCTTCTCCAGGATTGCCACACATGCCAAATACCCTGTTCATTTGCCAACATGCTCATGATGACATCACTTGAACCTCCACAGTGACGTCCTAGGACTTCCAAGGCCAATGTTCCTTTGAAAAAGGGGCAATCCCCCTAGGTCAAACTGCGCGGTGCCTCACGCAGGCAGTTCTTCTTCTCTCCGGTGCAAACCCCTCTTTCCTGTCTCTGCCCCCCATGAGGTCTCAACGTCCATCCGGTGGGCTCTTCAGCCCATGGAGTTGAGGCCCGATCATCTCCCCATGTCACTTTTGTCCAACATGTGTACCTGTCTGTTGGGCATGATCCCGCACATCAACAACTATGCCCTCGATGGGCTCATAAGTCCGCAGGGATCATAGCAATGTCAAATCACATCCTCATCATCAATATTATTAAACATGTACATAAAACCCCTATTACCCAGTCAAAAGCTTAAAGACATTACACAAATCTACCATACAGGATTTGGAGAAAATGATAGGGCATCTTATTGGGTTAGTGTCCACTGGAGGAGGAAATTTTCTGGAAGAGACTTCATCTAAGCCATGTAAGTGGGTGATGTGGATAAGGATGTCCAGACAATAGATTCATGGAAGCGGGGAATGAAAATGTTACGTGGGTGCCTTTGTAGAAGAAGCCGAGCTTCACCTATCTGGATGCAATTTTTCCAAGCCCATTCATGCATTTTATCCTTTATTCTTATTTATTTTTTCCTCCAAGAAGGTAATCGGGGACACTGCGCTGGTTTGGTGACCATTGGTGGCAGCGTTACCCACAAGTACTTACCAAAAATGAGAGGTTATTTCGTGATAGACCCTTTCTCTTATTATGCAACCAAAGTCACTACCCTGGCATGGTAACCAATTTCACAATAGTGTCATACTACTAGGTACCCATGAACCTAATAGGTTTCCTCGTGATGAGACCCCCCATCCCCTAACTAGGTCTTGTTTTGTTATTTTATGGGTCCCTCTTGTTTCTTGTTGAAGCCTTTTACTTGCTTTCGAGGATCCTTGGGTGAAGCATCTAGACATTTTATGTTTTAAGTTTTATCTTTTTCTAAATTGCTTTTACCTTTTGGGCCTTTATCCCCTTCTTCCACGAGGACATGTGTGCAACCCTCAAATGATTAGGTCAGCCTTGGGACAAGTGTAATGGATTAGATGAGTGGGAAGAAGATGGAAAAGTGGAGCTATGGCCAGAGTGGGCGATGGAATTTTCTGAAATCTCCCCGGTGGCAAACCAAAATCTGAACACGGGATTACTAGGGCATCCTGTCATCCCAGACATGGTCAAGTGGGAAAGTATAGGATCCAAACATTTTGTTAAAAGGAATTAATGCACATATTCAAGGTTTGAGGTCAGTGACACATACTATGATACCCGAACTTATTACTTCATGGAGCAAGAACCATCTCGACACAAGACTAAGCCAATGGTGATGGATGTTGTTGTTGCTGGAAAAGTAGGGGCATTTAAAGGGAGAAAATATGGGCCCTCCAGTGCCAAGCTCAAGTCATATGGCTATTGGTACTCGATGTTTAGGACCTATGGGCCTTGAGACACAATCTCTAGTTATCCCTAAAGTGGGGGTAACATCTAGCTCCAACTTCGAGGACATGTGCTCAAGTAGAGTGCATGAGAACCTCAACATCTCACGGTCATAACTTGTTTACCTATTGGACCTCAATAGAAAACATTAGTAACTGTTTGGGGTGGTGATACCACCCATCATATATATATAAGGCTGAAATAAAACAATCAATAGCGTGAATGTGAAAGAAAACTATTCTAACATGCAATGATGATGGTAATATACAATGGATGCAAAAATGCCTGCACCCACTGCACTTACACCATGAAGTCGGGTTCCCCCACCTGGTGAGGTTTGAGGAGGTTCCGTTGATCAATAATGAGACCTTCTTCATCCTAAAGAATGGACAAGTAATAAGAGTCATCAAATGTTTCTCTTCCAACTTTGAAAGTTCCGAGCCATGATTGCATACTTCCTTTGAAGTGGATTGGCTCTCCTTGTGGGTATGTGGCACATTATGTAAGATCAAGGATTGCTCCATTTGAAATATCCATGTGAGTGGGTCCTTACCATCAAACTTCCTCATGCTCGATCTTAGGAATGTGGTTGGTCTTCAACCCAAAGTTGGGTTTCTCATTCTTGATTCACCTTCCTTGTGTCCTCAACATAATTTCATGGTATGCATTTCACTTTCAGGTGTCTTCTCACATTATGAAATCTTTCAATACTTCCATGATCTCCTCTTTTAAACCATCCATCTTTACCTCAACTTAGCTTCCATCTCTTGTATTTCATCTTTGTTACTATCTTCTTTTGTAAATCATTTATGTCCTACACATTTCTTCAACTTCATCAAAAGTCCATTAGGATTTTTGAGAGGCTTATTTGGTGTAGGATTCTCTTTTGGGTAGCATGTTGGCCAAACATCACTTTTGAACCTTGATTTTTTGAGGTGGTTACAGCTGAACCAATTTTATTATATTTGTATCTCCCAAGTTTTAGGCCATACGGGTATGAAACTTTCTTTTTATAGTTCTCGATATTTCTTCTCTGCAATATCAATATGTTAAAAACCCCAAGACCTTGAGCTTTGATACCATATGTTAGAACCAAATATCAATATAGCATGAAAAACCTCAAAAATTATATGAAAAGAGATAATTTAAAAGATAATAATGCCTCTTGAGGGCAACCTCCTTTTATATAAATGTTCGAAATCTGAAGATGATTCCCAAATGAAAATGTCTCCTTGGTATATATAGGAGCTAGGAGGTATAATTACAACTAATGGAATAAGCAGGTATATAAATAAAAATAACATTACTAATCTAATATGCCCCAATTAAGGGGAGTGAGCCAATAATATAAGAACTTAACATTTCACGATCTTGTATTTATGGTAAATGAAAATGTCTCCTTGGTATATATAGGAGACTAGGAGGTATAATTACAACTAATGGAATAAAGCCGACATAAATAAAATAACATTACTAATCTAATATGCCCCAATTAAGGGGTAATGAGCCAATATTAGGGCTTAACATTTCTGATCTTGTATTTGGTTGTTCCTTGAACGACCCTGGTGTATTGTGCAGAGGGAGGGGGTGGGATTCTGCTGTAAACACTTCCTGCTAGGAAGGATGAATCTGTACATCATCTTCTACCTTTTTTGGTATCTTCATAGTCCCAGCTTCCTTGTCTTTGTATTTGTCTAGGAGTTTTTGGTATTCCTCTTTCTTAGGCCATTGAATCTGATCAAAGNAATGAGCCAATATTAGGGCTTAACATTTCTGATCTTGTATTTGGTTGTTCCTTGAACGACCCTGGTGTATTGTGCAGAGGGAGGGGGTGGGATTCTGCTATAAACACTTCCTGCTAGGAAGGATGAATCTGTACATCATCTTCTACCTTTTTTGGTATCTTCATAGTCCCAGCTTCCTTGTCTTTGTATTTGTCTAGGAGTTTTTGGTATTCCTCTTTCTTAGGCCATTGAATCTGATCAAAGTCTTCCTTTGTGGAAAAAGGCATATCATTTGGAGAAAAATCATGAAGACTTTGTATGATTTGGTCATGCACCTCATCATCTTTAATGGGATTAATATGTTATTGCACATGAGTTGTAGTCACAGGTACATTCAGGAGACGACGAATAGTTCCATCTTTCAAGGGTATATTCACATAGGTGAGGTCCATCTCAAGAGTACCCCCCAATTTTGAGGCAAACTTCCTAGACAATAACATCCCCCATACATCTGGGATGTCCACGACCACTATGTCCATGCAGATGTTTTTCTTGGGTTATTATTTAAGGAAAACTTCAACATTCTCAGTCACCCCATGTGTGGGTATGGCTTTAGATTCAAAGCCACACACATTTCTGTAAGGTCATGTGACTTTCAAACCTATTTGTTGCATGACCTTGAGGGACATCATGTTAGCATCGACCCTTGAATCCAACATGCAGTTGTTGAGGCTCTTGTTATTCATTACTAAAATCATGAAAAAGGGAGGATGCTCATCATTTTGAACCCTAAAGTGATCAACTTGCAACATGATAGGAGGGTCCATGGATTCATCTGACCCTTGGAAAAAGTTTTCAAATCATTCTTTGACAGATGGCACCTTAATGACTTCTTTCAGAGGAATGGTTACATGCATCTTGGATAGTGCCCCTTCAAAGTCAAAGTTCAAGTCCACCCTCTCGGCTTTAGAATTCTTTGCGAGGATAATGTTCGAGGGTGGGGGTTTCATTTGAGTTGCCACATGAATGGTAGAGATGGGTTGGTTTATCTTCTTTCGTCTATACACCTAGAATTCTTGTTTATTCAACTTCTCTCTTGATTCTTGGTCTAGATTGTTTATTATTTCCATTCTAGACAACCTGGCTGCTTCTTTCACGCCCTCCAGATGTTCTTCAACATTGATATTTATTTGGGGCCCTTCCATGAGATGACCTATATTATTTACTTGCTCATGGCCATCATTGTTGTAGGGACACTCATGTTCCCAATGTGCTTTGCTACACTGCAAGAACCATGGATTTTCATCCACGATATTTGTAGGAGACAAAGTGTTTGGAACCTCTTGGTCATTCTTTGGTTTGTAGAATTGGTTCCCCTTTTGGAATTGGCCTTTATACGGGACCCTAGGTGCTTGTCTCTGGGCTCTTTCTAGGTTGACAATCCTATTCATCATTAGCTCTTGATTTTTCATCATGCCATCTATAGTAGCTTGTAACTTTTCCATGATGGCACAAAGGTCCAAGGAAGGCTCAGTTTTGTGGACTATCTTGGGTTTAGTGTCCATATTCCCCCTTGGGTTTCTGAAATGCTCAATTTTAGATGAATGGAGGTTGCCTTCAATCTTGGTAACCAATTATTTAGATTCTTGGATTGATTGGGGGTTTTTGTCCCTCAGGAAATACCCTAGTTGGCCAGTGAAAGACTTGGTGTAAATATAGACAAGATAATTATCGCTTGGATGATGGCTTACATGGATCTTCTGCAACAAAGTTTCAAACCTAGTATGGAATTCTTGAATGGATTCATTTTCATGTTTCCAAAGGGAGTTCAATCTGGTAAGAAGCATGTTGGGGTCTTCTTTAATACTCCTTCTCTTGAGAAAGGATTCTTCTAGTTTGTCCATTGTTTTAATGCTGCCATTGGGAAGACTGAGATACCAACGCCTCGAAGCATCAAGGAGGGTAGCAAAGAACAATTTCATGACTAGGTCTTCAGCATCATCACTAATGGGGTGAAGCTGAAAAAACGCCCAGAAATTGCTCATGTGCTCTTCAACACTGATTGCATCGGTACCGATAAACTTAGGCAACCACTTTTCATACTTAGGTGGCATTTTCCTAGGGTAGCTAGGTATGGCTGACATGTCTAGTGGTTTGAAGAGACTATATGACCATTGTCTTTGATTATTGCCTCGGTTCATTGTATTGGTATGAGTTGTTGATCTAGACATGGTTTTCAAAGGAAGACTCCCTCCAAAAAGTGATTTTATAACAGGAGAGTTTCGGGGAGGTTTTCTTCTGAAGGATTGAAAAGGATTATTGTACCTCGTTGTAGTTTGTGAAGTCGCCAGATAATTTTAATTCCTTGTAGCATCTAGATCATTAATCATATCCCAAATTTCATTCCTATAACCTCTTAATCTTTCAGACTTGCAAGCAAATTTATTCTTTAGTTGCTGGATGACCAAGTCTGAATCCCCTTTGATATTTAGACATTTGACACCCCTATATTTGCAAAGATCTAAACCAAGGAGCAAGGCCTCATACTCAGCCACATTATTGGTTGCATCAAACTCCAATATATAAGCAAACTTAGACACTTTACCATTTGGAGCTTGAAGCATAATTCCAGCACCTTTTCCTGCTCTAGAAAAAGCACCATCAAAGTTCATGTACCACACCTTATCTAACTCATTTTCTTGGACTTTATCTTCTAGGGGCACAATAGAGTTAGACAAAATGGCATAATTACCAAGACCCTCATCATCATATTCTAACTCATTTATGGGGTTCTTGGGGTCTTCCACATGGTATTTTCTATACACTTCCCTATTCAACTTGAAAGTGCCTCCATCTGGAGTAGGGAGGGTGGCATAAGATAAATCCATTTGTAAACTACCACCCAAATCTAAATCCATTTGTAAACTACCACCCAAATCAGTAGTTGTCTTTCTATTTAACAACATTCTCTAAAGGTCCTGAACATCAATCACTACAATATCCATTTCAATCATAATATCCGAAATGCAACAAGTACATTTGCAAACCCTTAATCAATCCATATACTTCAATTGTTTGACTATCCAAGGCAAAAATGTTATGATAAGGTCTACATATTCTTAAGTTTAACTATTCAATTACTTTCTTAGTCATAACATTAGAGATTTCTCCTGAATTCAATACAATTGTGTAACACTTTGTCATTCACTAGTAGAGAGGTAGAAAGGCAAATTTCTTCTCATTTGTCCTATCCCAATTCTACAAAATAACTGGTGCATCCTGGTAACCACTCACAGTTTTTCTCAGATAACACTTTTAGGGGGTTCTCATATGGCTTTAAGTAGCTTTTCCATCTGTGAAAGAATCTTCATGATTTCTAATACTGGCACTAACACCTTTGCATTACTCAACCAACCACCCAAGTCAATATTCAAATCTGCATGAATAGGAACATTAGACTTAGGAAGACTTGGAGATACCTTGGGAACACTAGATTGACCTTTATCATGTCCTTTTATTTCCATTCCTTTGGCATGTAATGCCTGTACTTAGCCACTTCTGCAACTTGTTGGGGTGTGGGCTTGGGCCCATACTTTTCTGTTTCTTTATCAACAATACCACTCATGAAGTTTCCATTACTCCATGATCATTAACATTCATCCAACTTCATACATGTCTCCAGAGTACTTTCTACCATAGATGTTTATTTGTTCATTTCCATAGTCATTATAACAACTCTCAAGAAAAACTGGACAAGTAGCCTCATGAAACTCACCACAAGGCCTACAATAAGGTATAGCTTGATGATCTACCAAGTTGGTGGATTCAAAAGGGATTAGATGGCTCATCATTTTGGGAGGTCTTCTTGGCCACTTATCATTTGGCTTGTGTTGTTGCTCCATTGTTTTGGGACCTCTCCATAGTAATCAACTTATTTTGCAAGGCATTGATCTGATTTTCACATGGCTAATCTCCATTTTCTAATTCTCAATTGGGCCACAATTCCTTAATCCCATCACTTGATGATTCTTGACCCTTTGGTTCCTTCCTCTTTTCATCATTAACCTTTGAAGAAGAACCTCTTGTGAAACCAGGAATATTAGACTTCCTAGCCTCAAGCATATTTTGTTCAACTCTTATAGTTGTATTTTGTGCTGCTTCTAAAGTTTGAGGATCCTTGTCCCTTAAGGTATACCTCATTTCACCTTCAAATTCCTCAATATAATAAATCAAAATAGTTACATCAGAGGGCTTAATGTCTCTATGAAGGCTCTTCACCAAGCTATTAAACTTAGTGTTAAATTCAACCACAGTTTCATTTTCTTTCTTCTGACTAGTGGTAAGAGCAGCAAGCTGAAATCTATGTTCCTTTTGATCACCCCATCTCTTCCTAAACTCATTCAATATTTCATCAAGGGTGCTAAACTTAGTTGCGGAAAAATCAGTAAACCATTCAACAACATCACCTTCAAGAGAATATACAAACAAAGTCATCTTTACATATTCTTCATCATGACCCCTACAATATCTTTCCACACACATCTGAAAGTTGAGGATGTGGGACTTGGAACTTATAGCATTGTTCCCCTAAAAGGTAGGGAACTTATCAATGGCCTTCTCAGGAACTGCATGAGGGGAACCTTGGATTGTTGCGAAGTTCAAAGGTCTCAAAAATATACTCATGGTTAAGTTAGGATTATTAGTGGGATTATTAAAAGTTGGTTGATTATTGTTTTGGAACAAGTATTAGATATCAGTGAGTGCTTCTTCCCCAAGACTTTCAAGTAGCCTTCTAGGAGAAAGGCGATTTAGTCCCCTCCTATAAATCTTTTCAGGTTCAGGAAAAGAATAAATCACTCCTTGTGAAGTGCTCCTAGTAGTATACTTGACAGATTTTTTCAATGGAGTCACCACTTGGAAAGGAATCACACAAAGCTAACCAATGCAAGCTCAAATAATTTTAAGGGACTAAAGTTTTTATTACTTAGTTCTCAAAAAATTAAGTTAAATCGTTTTGATCAAGGATAAATGACTTATCCCCGGCAACGACGCCAACGATGTTGCCGTCCTAATACACACTTGCAAACATGAGCAAAGTCCATCTCACTTAGTGTGTCCTTGGAGGCACAATGCCTAGGTTCATAGTCCACACTGTCACCTTGTCTGGAACCTCTTCCTTCTAGGCTTACTCCTAGGGAAGCCAAGGGGGGTAGACCCTAGTTACTAGATATGATTTAACTTTAAAGTTCTAGGAGTTGATTTTAATTTGTTAAAAGGTTTGGGGAAATACTAGCCTATGATGCTAAGGCAGCAAATGCAAAGTGCAAGATTGATTATGACAAGCAAACCCTTCCCTAAGTCAACTAAGACTAGTGCCTAAAGGTTGGAGAAGGGGTCAACTAAGTTTGAGGGAGTTTAATTACAATAGATTACAAGTAAAAGATACTAAATCTATCCCACAAATAAAGATACAATTACTTACACAAATGATTAGAAAAGTTACCAAGATACAATATATACACAAGATACAAACAAACAAGATATAGATGCCAAAGTGTGAGATTTAAGAAATATCAAAGTTTAAGATCAATCACATAAGGCCAAGCATGACCCAATAGCACTTACTCTATTGGACTGTTTTTCAATGGAAACCACTAAAGCACTCAAGATTCAAGAAGATGATGCCTCCCAAATGGGATACTCAACTTCTTCTTGAATCACACCACAAGAGCATAAAACAAAGATGTAAATATTTGGAAAACTTAATGCTCAAGAAAATGAAACACTTAGATATTTGAACCATGAGATTGCATGAAATATTTATGAAAATGAAAGCACTTGCAAGATAGACTTCTAAACAATCATCTAAATATACCCAAGAACAAAGATTGTCTAGGAGATTAAGTGGTTAGGAGTTGTTTAAATATTAAGTGAATTTTATTTGCCCTCCCCCTAACTAAGTGTTTGAACCTTAAACCTCCTCCTCCTCCTGTTTCCAAATAGTTGTCTGGTGCTCAATATAGTAAGGCAACGAGGCCCACCCTAGCGTCCATGGTCAGCACTGACAGTAAGAGTACTTCCCAGAGAGGACACCCACCTGGAGTGCCACGGGGCAGTCCCCTGCCACTACCCTCCGTTGTTTTCCTCAAACCTGTTTTAGAATGTGAAGATTGTGGAATTAGGTTGTCCTAGTTGGTCTAAAAAGTTGTTATGACTTATGGGTAAGTCTTAAGGTGTGTTGTGAGTGTTTTAGATGACTTTTAGGTGCCCAAAAACAGTGATTTATGCTCAAAACCAAAACTTAAAATGACTACATAAAGTGTGTTGAAGATTAAGGAAAGAGAGCATAAACACATCTAAAACATATGATAAAACTAAAATTGAAACATATCATTGAATCATCATTGAATTAACCATGTCATTCATCATTCCATGTGTAAACTTGAAAGAAAAATAGAGTGAAAACAAGAACAGCTTGCCAATAATTATAACAAATGAAGAAACTTAAAACCACTTAACCATATGTGTTATTGCATATATGAAGTGTGTTAAGTGAAATAAAGACTTTCTGAAATTGAGATTTAGATCTTGTTGTCGTCCTTATACACACTTGCAGACGTGAGCTAAGTCCTGCTCATTTAGTGTGTCCTCGGAGGAACAATGCCTAGGTTCAAAGTCCATGCTGTCACTTTGACTTGAACCTCTTCCGTCTAGGCTAACTCCTAGGGAAGCCAAGGGGGGTAGACCCTAGTTACTAGATGAGATTAAGAGTTTTGATGTTCTAGGAGTTGGTTTTAATTGGTTAAAAAGGTTAAGGGGAATCTAGCCTATGATGTCAATCAGCAAATGCAAGATGCAACTACCTAAGTATGAGAGTCAAACCTTTTCCTAGGGCAACTAAGACTAGTGCCTAAGATTGGGCAATGGGGTCAACTAAGTTAGGGGGATGTTCGTTACAAGATCAGTTACAAAGTATTACAACAAGACAGATACAATTAGATACAAAAGAATATATCAGATATACAGATTAAGACTAGATACAAGATATACAATATACTCACAAGTTTTCTTGCATGTGCAGGAATTAAAGATACATAAGATAAAGAAATCAACACATGAAGCCAAACATGCTCACAACAGATAGAGCTCCATTGGACTGCTTTTCAATGGCCAAGAGACACAAAGCACTCAAGACCCAATCAAGAGAATTCCTCCAGGTGGATGCGCACTTCTTGAAGGATCACACCACGAGATAAAGGAACAAAAAAAAAAGAAAAAGATGAAATCTTTGAAAGTAAAGTGCTCCAGATGAAGAGATATAACCACTTTAAGTAACAATTATACAACACATAAATGACAACTTGTGTATGAACGTAAATTGAAAGACAGTGATATCAGTGAACTGCAAGTGTGTAACTGTATTGCTTGGTGTTGTAGACTTAAAAATTGAATTAAGTGGTTAAGTTTGGAATTAATTTTAGCCCTATCTAGGTGTCAACCCAAAACTCTCCTCCCCCTATTACCAAGTGGTTTCTGGATGTTCAAGAAGTGAGACAACGAGGCCTACCCTAGCTTCACAGGTCAACCCTAAGGCTGAGTACTCCGAAATTTTTTTGTGGCTTTCCTCAAAACCCCAGTTTTTAAGTGGCGAAGATGGTGAGTTTAAGGTGTCCTATTAAGTCTAATTAATGAATTTTAGATCTATAAGCTAAATAAAAGTGTGATTGAGTGCTTGTAGCTTTCTCAACAAGAGATTGTCGAAATACTGAAAAAAAAGAAAGATGTGCAGGCTGAAGCCCTCTAAACAATGGGTTGCAAGTTAAATTTTAGTTTCCGGAAAAGGCCTTGGGGACCCCAACCAGAATAAAATGATTGAGTTCTTAGTTATTATATTGAAAAAGTGAAGTGTGAGGACTGAAAGTAACTTGCGTAATTGTAAAAGGTTGATTAAGCCTTTAAGATATCGATACTTGCATGCATGTACATAAGATGAATACTTAAGGAACAGTTGTTTGCATGTAAAGTAGAAGACAGAAGCGAAAAATTAATTAATCAATTAGCGCATGCATGTGTGATGGGTGAAGCTTTAAGAAATTAAAGATTGCATGCAAGGTAAGATAAACTGAAAGAAAAATAGCCATGATGCCTCCACGGGCCCTAAGCTAGCATACGTTATGAGATCTACTCTAGATTATTTTAAGTAAGCATGCATGTAGAAATCACAACTAATCTAGCTAAACTAAGCAAGAAAAGGAAACGAAAATAGATCTAATCTAAAACTTGCAAAAATAAGACGGAAAGGGAAGGAATGCAAGCCACTTGGGTACAACTCCTTTGGGCTTGCTTTACAATGATTTAGAATATTGAAGGAAAAGAGAAATGTTTACCACAATGAAAGGAGTTGTTTGAGGGTGTGTTGTGCACGAAATTAGGCAGTATGCCCTCTTGTCCTAGCGAGAACCTGCAAAAATCAGCAAGCTATTGCTTGCTGATTTGAGCTGCAACACACTCAAAAGATGTTATTAAATTTTTGTGTTTAGGAAGAAATTCCGTACATGTATAAACCATAAAATTATAATGTTTTAATTGACCTATATAAGCCTATTAGCTACTAAAATCAGAAATGGAAGAGCATGGAAATAATCAGAAAATGTTTTGGAGTGTAAATGAGAAGTAAGAGCAAATCCGTGCTTGGATCTATCCCAATAGCTTCTCCTTGAAGTAATCTGCAAGTCTTAAACAAAACGTGAGAAGAATGGATGATGATTGCAAACACTAATAATATAAACTAATTTCTATCATTTGTAAATGCGAATCATCTAAGCTAGCAACTATACAATCACTAAGCCTACCCAAGTAAAATACTTTACCCAACACTCTATGTATAATCACGATAGTATTTAAAACAAAAACAATTTCACCTCATAATCATGTAAATAATCCGGACAAATCTTGAGATCTTGAAGTCCTCCAAAGCTATTTCCTTTATTATCCAATGGGAAGAGGTTGTGGCAACTAATTGCCACAAGCCTTTCAAGAACAACACCAGTGAAGAAATCTGACAATAATGAGAGAGATAGAGAGAGAAGGATGGTGATAAACTAGTAGCATAACAGTGCAATAATGAAAGGTGAGTAAAGAGTGAGTGAGAGGTCTCTTAAATAGCTTGAGAAGCTAAGGAGACCCCTCTTGGATTCAACACTTGTCAAAGATCCAAGGGAAGAGACAACTCATGGATAAATTCAACCAATGAAGGGGTGGGATTTTAGGTTGAGTGAGAAAGGAAAGAGAGGTGAAAGGATGGGGAGAAAGCAAGAAAAGGAGGAAACGTATGAGCCAAAAGGAAATCCCACGCTTTCATCCAAACCAAATTCCATCTACGTATGAGATGTTTCCTTATTACGTGTGAAATTTCCATTCATTCCAAAAAAAAACTTAAGCCTTAAGGGAAGTGCATGGGAGTTCGAAGTAGGAGTGTGGAAGGAGAGTGTTGGCCACACTCATCAAAGGCACACGATAGGTGGAGGAAGGAACGTATGGGAGGAAACATGGGCCTACGTTCCAATAAAAGATAATTTTTAAAAGCTACGTGGGAGGTTGGACGTATAGGAAAGAGGAGGCGTGATCTAAGGTGAGGAGCGTGAGGTGTAAGGAGGGTCCCACAACCTCAACTAAAAGACTTTCCAAACTTTACGTGGGAGTGGGGACGGGAATTCATAAAGGAAAGCGTGAGTGTGAGTGGGTGCATATGCTTTGAATAAAGAAGAAATTCAATGTAAAAAGTGAGGGAGGAAGGGTGCACCTCATGAGGAGGGGCCCTAAACCAACTTAAAATGAGTTATAACATCAATTAAAGGATTATTACAAACTCACGTGGGAAAGGGTGTACGTACCCATTAATTGGGAAAAAATTAAAATTTAATTTTAATTAAATGGGGGTTTATAAGGGTAGGAAAGGGTAGAAATAGGTAGGTGGGGTCCCTCCCATCATTATTTGCCACTTACTTCACTTTATTTGGTCCATTATTACAAAATTGACATTTGCCCATGTCCTGGGTTTGGCAATTAAAATTGTCGTTTTCCCGAAAAACTCCTAAGTGGACAAACAACCTAGTAAAACTTGTCCGACTGAGTTGAAACTGGGTCCACGGGTGCAGGGGGTCTCATTAGCTTTCTTTTCAGTACAAATACCCCTATTTCAAATCCCGGGACCTAAGTTTTACATTAAATACCCATGATTAATTAATTAATTAATTAATTCGAAACCTTAAAAAAAACCTAGCTATACTTGACGGAATTCCGCGAAATTTTGCATGCTGTCTTACATGGTCATTTAAAACATTCCTAAACACTAGATACCTAGGAATAACTTAATTAGAATGTCTTTCACCACTTTGGAGGATTTATTGGGTGGGAGTGAAAAACTCAAGGGAGATTAACCTGATTGGTTTGGCCACATTAACCTTCTGAGGATTAAAAAAACTCAGCGAAAGGAACTCTCCTAATGAAGAAACCCTAAGGAAACTGACCTAACATGATCCATGTAGACCCATTACATTATAAACCCGTGCAGGGGTGTGGTAATCTCACTTACAAAATTTGTGTTGGAGGCATAAATTGCTTAAACTAAGATGATATGATATAGATGATTATTCTAGAGCATACTGATCCATTTGAAACATATAAACCATCACATATCTATAACATCCTAGCCATACGATTTTGGGGGTTACTCTCCCAAGGTGTAGGAAATTATTATTAAACAAAACTTTAAAATAGAGCAAACCACTCACAATGGCACAAGGTGGAGGCAAGCCTACCAATGTTGTGCCAAAGAGGGTTGGAAAGAAAAAAAAAAGACTTAGATGATTATTATGTTAGCCACACAACCTTGTCTTGTGGACAAGTGGGGCAAGAAATAAAAAATTGTTTTAAAAGAAAACTAAGAACTAGCCCAATGATTTTGGGGGGTTGTCTTGGCAAATCACTCACCCAAGGTGTAGGCAACTAAATCTTGCTAAAATGAAATAAAAGAAAGCAAAAAGGATACAAGAGAATGCAAGCCTCAAGGGAACTTCCTGGGGACTTTCTACAATGCTAGAAAAAGAAGAGAAAGAGTAGGGGAAGTTTACCCAACTATTGTGGAAGATTTTGTGGTGTTGTATGGATGAACTTGAGTAGCATCTCCCTTTGTTTCTGGTAAGAACCTGTAAAAACCAACAAGCAAAAGCTTGCTGGAAATGCTGCACAACACAACAAAGTTAAGAAAAAATTCTATTTTTTACGTAGAAATTTTTCACATAAAATCTCCAAGTGAAAATTTAAAATATGTGACCTGTCTAAGATGGTTACTAAACTGAAATATAGATGGAATGATTGCAGAAAACAAAAGACTAAATAAGCTAGGAGTGTGAGAAGGCTTTGAGGGAAGACTCGTTCTTGAGGCTTTCCCAACAATCCCTTTGAAATAACCCTGCAAGTCTCAAGAAAAAATGTGAAGCATGGAAATACATAACAACTTGAATAGACTAACAATATGAAATACTTCAAACCCTTAGCTATCCAACAAGTATAAACTAGCAAGAATACTCTTTGCCAATCTACTCTAGTAAACTAATTTACCAAATATCTACTCAATACCATACAAGAAACTTGAATCACAAAGTCACCTCATGTGTAAGAATGCATCAAGAATACTCTTGGTGTTTCCAAAATCCTGCTTTATTAATCCAAATGAGAGTGTTGCAGCAACAAGTTGCTCTGAGACTCTCAAGAGCATATGAGTGAAAAGACAAGATGGCAAGAGCAAGAGAGTGAGATGAAAATCCAATATAGTAACACTAACTCAAAGAATGGTGAGTAAGAGAGTGAGGAGAGGTTTCTTTTATGGCCTAAGTGGCTAAGTTAAGGCACTTGTATGAGCTCCAAGTGTTGCATCCCAAGAAAAAGAGTGAATCCCAAGGGAGGGGGGCGCACCTCCTTAGGGTTTTGGTTGGGGAGATGAGTGGATAAGTGAGGTGGAGCATGGGGGCCACTAAAAGGGTGAGGTGTTAGGCTAGGAAGGGCACACCACTCAAAAGAGGGGCCCCACAATCAATTAAAAGAACTTTCCTAAGGTTTGGGTGTGAAGGGGGCACAATTTCCCCCTAGGGGCGTGAGGCAAAGTGAGAGGGGGGTGAGTTAGGGGGTGAAAAAAAAGTGGTAAGGTGGGTTGGGTAGGCTAGGGAGCTCTTTCCTTGCCTTTTTCCATCTTAACATTTACCCAATAACTCAAAAATTACAAAAATTTGACATTTCGACAATGTCACTTAGCAATTAAAATTGTTGTTTTAACTGACTTTGACTTCGGGTGGACAAATGCATAGCAAAACTTGTCCGACTGAGCTGAAACTTGGTCCATGGGTGTAGGGGGTGCTATTCCATTTCTTTTGAGCACACATACCCCTATCAAAATCCCAAATACCCAGTTTTTACAATAACTGCTCAAAAACATTTAATTAATTAAATAATTAAAATCCCAACCTTAGGAAAATTAATTAAATTTAATTAATTAAAAGAAAACCTATCTAGACTCGACGAAATTCTGCGAAAATTTCTACAATTTCTAACATGGTCATTTACATCATTCCTAAACAATAACTACCAGAGGATGAGACCATTAGAATTTCGTTCACCACTTTGGAGGAATTATTGCAAGTGTGAGGGAAAAACTCATGGGAAATCAACCAGGCTGCAAAGCCTAGTTGACAAACAGAGGATAAAAAACCCTCGGTGAAAAGAACTCTCCCAATGAAAACATCCCAAGGTACCTGACCTAACTATGTTTCATGAAGACTTATTACATTATTAACCCACGCAGGGGTGCGGAAATTTCGTTTACAAAATTTTGTGTTGGAGGCATAAAATGCCCAATAGAACCAAATTGTCTTCAACATACTTGCATCTGATGATGCATATCTTCATGGCACATGGAGTTGACCCCCTAGTTGAATAGGCGATCAACATTGTGTTTACAAATTTTCATGGAAAAAGGAATATCGGTTCCAAGGTGAATGATTGCCAGCACACATTGACAGTTGATTGGTGTGCCTTGAGCCCTTTTCAATACATGTTCATTTAAAGAAAGTGTGTGGTGCCTAAACTTCAGCTTGCATAAGACATCAGATTATTGGAATTTGAAGCCATTCATTCTTGGTGTACAAGGTCCCTTGTGCTTGTTAAGGTTCACACCCTTCCTAGTTCATTCCTAGGGTTTTTAAAACCCCTTTACGAGAAACTAGGGTGGCCATCTAAGCTCTATGTAACACCAATTTTACCTCTCAACCCCACAGTGCAGAATGATTCCCTGTTTGTTGTCCATAATGGAATCCTTCAGATATCTAAAGAACAGGTATCTCAAAAGTTGGAGGATGTAAACCTAGGTTGTGATGGTGTTCGAGAAAAAATAATAAGTATTCCAGTAGTGTTTGAGTTTGCATTTATGGGAAACATGTGGGACAAGCGTTGCACATTCTCTATGACATATTTTCATCCCTCTAATCCAATCTTTAAGGTGGACTTTCAGAAACAATCCCATCTGCATTCAGTGCCATCATATGAAAGCGAAGAAAGATCTTTGGAGTTGTTAACAAAACTGAAATAAATCTTATGGTTCAACAATAATTATGACAGTCCCATTGAAAGCTGGATACACAAGTCATGTAGCACAGTGTGTCCATTTTTGCAGACAATTGGAGACATCATTTATCCATAGTTGTCCAAGCTTATATTAGTCCCATCACTGACTAAGAATCCAGCCCAGAGACATTGGGATTTCAACATTGCCCTGTTTGATATGATAACCAAGCATTAGGGAAGAAGTCATTGGGTTGATATGATGACCTAGACTTAAGCTAAAACTTTGCCCTCATATTCTACTTGCTATAGCGCACTTTTTGGTCAACTTTTGGGCAAGTTTCATTGGGTAATTTTGCTTCTGTAATGCATTATATGTTATAGCCATAAGGCTGATAAATTCTCTACAGAAATGTTTTATAACAACCTTGTTTGACTACTCAAGTTTCATACTATTTTGTGCAATATATATTAGTCATTGTTGGCTCACCTATTTCATATTTAAAAGAACATGTAGCAGCTTTAATTGTAACCTCTGTTATTATATTGCTAATAATTAATATTGTTTGATCGCTGCAAATTAGGGACAACAAGCTTAACTTGCTTGTCCACCTAACATACTATATGCAAGTGTGGATTTTCTTGTGTCTCGGGCAGGTACAAACACTTTTGCAGGAACCCAAAGACTTGGCAATTTTAAACCACCTGGAGACAAGTCATCAAAGCCATTTTCCTCTTCCATCATTGACCTTTAGGGGGATACTTCTCTTCCTTCTCTTCCATCCGTCTCAATCCCCCCAGGGTCACCAAGATTGCCTCCCTAGAGTGACCTAGTCACCCTTGAAGCGCGGGACCTATACTGAGGTG
>SNQJ01S0138342.1:15351-25481 GCA_010110895.2 Picea sitchensis | reverse complement strand
GTTGAACCATTCCTAGAGTTGCCATAGAGGTAAGGGAGGGTAGGTAGGTAGACCTAGGGAGAGGGGCTAGATAGAGACATTCTGGGAGAGGGGCTAGGTTGATCCATTCATGTAGGTCAAGTAGTGGAATTCAGGTAGGTCAGAAAAGGGCCATTCATGGAGGTTATTTTGTTCCAGCATGAGGTGCACCCATTCACCAAAATCACCCATTGCAGCCAAGTTTACAACATAGGGGAGATATTAAGAAAAGTTATTACCTTACAAGCATATTGCTTTAGTTCCCTAGTTTCCACTAGATGTTAGAGACTGCCCCCATCGTGAGGTGATAGCACCCATTCCCCAAACTCAATCGTTGCAGCCAGGTTTCCACCAGACAAGATATTGAGGGAACCCAAATCGACACATATAGATAGAGAATTGAATGTGTTGGCCATATCGGAGTGGCCAGGGGGAGGTGATATTGACTTAGCACCAATTCCACAAATTCAAACAACCATTCAAGTTACCCCCAGAAGAGGGAAGTCTCACATCACTGGCTGAGAGAGGTGAAGAGAAGGTCCCCGACTGAGAGAAAAGAAGACAAGGTTACACCGATACACCACTAAATGGGATTGATTATGTTTACCATGTGACCATCAAATGATTTTGAGCCGTGCTTGTTTACTTACGAGAATATCGAGCCATGTTACCAATAGATGAAAAAAGAAGAGAAGTCCGCCAAGTCTGCATAAGGCACCCCCAAGGAAAGGAAGTCCACCCAAGTATGCATAAGGAACCTGCCAAGTCTGCCAAGTCCAACAGATGAGAAAAGAGATGTCCCCGTTCAATCCATACCCAAGGGAGAGAGTTCCCCATCACATGTTACCGAGTAAACATCATACCATGCCACAACGACCCAACATGCATGGTATGGTACGAGACGGGAAGGGAAGGGGCAGTGAAATAGGAAAGAGGTACAATGGGTGGAAGGAAGGACTCGAGGAAGAGCAATTGTGAAAAATGCAGGAGCATATCCAGTAGAAGCCATTGAAGAACCAGTTTATGACCCACTAGCAACAGCTTTAGTAACATCAGAGCAAGTAGCAAAGGTTGATCCAGTTGAAGCAGTCGTTGACCCAGACCCAATCACTTATCCAAAGCTAGTCACCTTACAACACTCACTACGCTTATCCATCTAATTTCATATTCTATATAATGCATATCTATATTGATATCGATACCTAGCAGCAACTCTAGTAGTATATTTAGTAGATCCAATAGCAGATGCAAAACCACCAGTAGAACTTGTAGACCCAACAACAGTAGAGCTTCCAATTCCTGATCGAGACCCAGTTCCTGTTCGTGTTCAGGCAGATCCAATAGAGGCAGAGGCAAAGATAGGAGCATCTAAACCAGTTAGAGAACCGGTTGAAGTGCTCGTTGAATCCCCTGGAAAGGAGTCTGATAGGCCAGGGGCAGAGACAACATAAGTAGATACAGGGGTTACAGAAGCCATTGCAATTTCTCCTCATAAACAAGGTCATTACCCAACTAGATACCTATATAAATGAGCCATATTAGCCAAAGCGGATCCACTAGGGCCAGAAGCAGAGATAGGTGCAGATCCTCCAGGTCGAGAACCCTCCCTAGCTTGCTTCAGATCCAAAACCATTGGCCTACGCATATCTTCCGGATCGAGATACAGAGCCATTTGTCCTTGGCCCAACGTCTGTTGATCCGAGACCATTAGGTTATGGGGGATTGACCTTGGTTCATAAACCTGGGCTACTAGCTCTAGAATGGGCTCTGCTGCGACCGGAATCGGATCTGTATCTGCACCCGGGACAAGGAATGTTGACTTTGTTGCTCTAACAACATCTACTGTTGGTGGATCCATGACTGGGGGATCTGACATTTGAAATGGGACTGCAACTATGGAATTGACTCAAACAATAACCGGGTTTCGATTGAGAACTGAAACGGGTGCTACTTCTTTCAACTATGCTACTTGCTCTGTTGCGGGTTATGAAATTGGTGATGTTGCTTCTCTCCTGGATCATGCTCTTTAAATGGAACCGGGTCAATTACGACTACTTATGTCATTGTTGGGTCAATTGCACTTGCCTAGGCCTTCGCTTATGGGAAAGCATCTAGCTCTGGAACTGCACAAGGGATGGGACAGGCTCTATTTATTTAGGTGTTGCTACTTCGACTGGATCAAATCAGTAAGCTGGTGAAAGGTTATAAGCCCTAACAACCCTACTTCCTTATTACCGCATACCCTGATGGGGAAACTATCTATAGGTCGGGCAGAGTGGCCAACAGTATCAGAAGACTAATCAACTCTCAATCCAATCTGTGGAACTCAAATGAAATGCTTGTAAGTAATAAACATGTCTTATTTTTCCTGTCTCTAGTCGAGTAGCCACAGTCGAGTATCCCGAGATCCAAGCCCATTCAATTAGCCTAGTCAAGTAGCCAAGTAGCTGAGTAACCAAGCTAGTTTGAGTAGGCAAAAGTGTCGATCTATTGCTTTGCAACTCTAGGTGTTAGGTAGGTGATCAGGCAATTTTTTCCAGGATTAGGGTTTTATGTTTGTTGTTTGGGGTTTTGTTTCGTAGGTTTTAATTACAGAAATATGTGTTGAAGTGTTTCGCTAAGTTTTATTTCATAGATGACATCACAACAAGTATGGAACACAAGATAATGAATAAAATACATGAAGAAAGATAGCAAGCTTTAGATCTGACCTTTATTTATCAATATAAGTGATCTTCATACATGGATCTACAGATCCGGTACAATATAGAAAGATATGGAGCCTCCTGGAGCTTCCCCAACTGAATATGGATTATTACAAGATCAATGTGTTCCCCTTTACAGTTGGAACCCTCAAATCTAAGCTTGTGACTCTCTATGTGTCTAGATATGGGACTGGTACATCCCTCGCTGGCTAGATAAACTCAATATTTTGGACCTCTAGTCAATGGCCTCCAAATAGCTCCAAAATACAGTCAAAATGTAGATCAAGTGCCAAGTAGATGGATGGGAGAAATCTAGGGTTAAAATCCTTGAGTCCTCCTCCATATCTCTAAGCCTCCTCAGTGAGAGTTGTGCCCTCCTTCAAAAATTTGACCAAGACACCAAAAATCATATAATAAGAGAAAACCTGAAGTAAAGGCTACAAAAGGGTGCTATGACCCTAGCAATGAACCCTGTAATAGGTGGAAAGGTTGATCTAGCCTCCCTAGAGAATATCGAACACTTCCCTTGGAGTTGCGCCCCACTGCTGGAAAATACTTCAAATCTATGCCATAACCTCCAGATCATGAGTGATGAATACTTTTGAATGGGTATAATGGTGAGGGAGGGATCACGCACCTCCTTGGCCAAGCTTGGACCAGGAATGGAGGAATCTTTCACCTCCTTGCTGGCCTCTAGGGTTTCTTGACTCAAAACCCTCAAAATGTAAGTTGTAGAGCTCAAGTGATCACAATGAGAAAACATACAAGAATGATGAGTGAGGTGCCTCCTCTCTCTTTTATACCTCCCAATTTAATTCTCAGTTGAGTTGCCTTTTTTCTTTTTACTAAGGTTGTGATTTGATTTTTCACTTAAGTTACCTCCACCTTTTCTTTTCTTCTTGAAAGTCAATTTTTAATAAAATCACTTTAATTCCTAAGTGACTTTTATTGCCTCGACCCCTTTTTACCCATGGGACTATAGTCTAGAGGGGCGACTAGAATACTTAGTCCTTCTTTTTTGTTGTCAAGGAGAGGGGAACATCACAATCGATCACCCTCATCAATATTAGTCAAAAAAACTCCACATGAGGCATGGAATGGTAATAAACCATCTCTTAAACATTTCAGGGTTTTTGGTTGTGATGCTTATGTACATGTTCCAAAGGAAAATAGGAGTAAGCTTGATAATAAAGTTGAAAAGTGTATCTTTATTGGTTATAAATACAATATAAAAGGTTATAAACTTTGGGACCTACTAACTAAGAAGATTGTTTGCAGTTGGGATGTTGTTTTTGGAGGGTTTAAAGATGTTCCCAAATATGAATTCCTACAAAGGGAAAAAGAACCAGAGGTGATATAATTCGAGTTGAATGATGAAGAATCTAACTCAATAGAACAAGATGAGTCAAAATAAGAAGAAGAACCTCATAATCTAGTTTTGAGGAGATTGGTTCGAGAAAGAAGGAAACCAAAAATGTATACTCCACATGATTTTCATGTTAGTTTTTCTTTATCTATTACTTATGATAATCCCATAATTGTTAGGGAGGCGGTGGATTTAAAGGATAGTAAACTCTGGAAGAAGGCTATGGTTGAAGAAATCATTGCCTTGGATAAGAATGAGTCTTGGAATCTAGTTGAGTTTCCACCTGGAAGAATACCCATTGGTGGAAAGCAGATTGTTTAATAAGAAGTTGAATGCATAAGGTAAAGTGGAGAAACACAAATCTTCATTAGTAGAAAAGGGATATTCCCATGTGAATTGATTTTGGTTATATTTTTTTCTCATGTTGCTAAACTAACTAGTATTCGATTTTTTTTTTCTATTGGTGTTTCTTTTGATATTGAAGTAGAGTGGAAGGATGTGGACAACATTCCTACATGGGGATCTGAAGAAAAAATCTACATGAAACAAACTGAATGATTTGCAGTAAAGGGAAAGAAAGAACAACATTCCTACATGGGGATCCTGAAGAAGAAATCTACATGAAACAACTAGAAAGTTTTGCAGTGAAGGGAAAGAAAGAGCTACTTTGCAAGTTGAAAAAGTCCCTATATGGATTAAAACAATCTTAAAGAATGTGGTATCAAAAGTTTCATACTTATATATAGAGACTTGGTTTCTCAAGAATCAAAGTTGATCACTGCATGTATTCCAATCTAGTTGGTGATCATTTTATTTATGTGGTATTGTATGTTGATGACATGTTGTTGATTGGAAACAACAAGGAAATCAAGGATGTCAAAACCCAATTGTCTTCTAAATTTGATATGAAAGATCTCAGTGTTGCAATTGTAATTTGGGCATGGAAATTAAAAGAGATTAGGAAAATAGAAAAATCTCATTGAATCATAGAAAATATGTTGAGACAGTATTTCAGAGGTTTAATATGCAAGAATGTCAATTGGTCAAGATCCTTATTCTTGTAGGTGTAAATTTATCTACAAATCAGTGTCTTAAGACACAGAAAGAGGAAGGGGGCATGTCATGTGTTCCCTATGTTAGTGTTGGTGGCAGTTTGATGGATGTAATGGTCTATACTAAACCAAGTATGTGTCAAAACCGATGAAGGAGCATTGGGCAACTGTAAAGAGCGTTTTCATGTATTTGTGTGGAACTACAAATTATGCAATCTGCTACCAAAGAAGACCTAGACCAAACAAAGTGTTAGATGTACATGGATTTGTTGACGTAGATTGGGTTGGAGATCTAGATCACAAAATATATACAAGTGGGTATGTGTTTAGCCTATTTGGAGGAAAAATAAGTGGGATGAGCGAGAGGCAGGCTATAGTTGCACTCTCAACTACTGAAATTGAATACATGGCGGTCACTTATGCAAGTAAGGAGGCTATATGGTTACAGAGATTATGTTTAGGTATTTGGCTTCTTCAAAAAACTGTAAGGTTACATTGTGATAGTCAAAATGCAATATTTATGGTAAAGATCCTTGCTTATCATTTTAAAATGTAGCATATTAATATTCTATACCACTTTGTGAAAAACATGGTTGAATACAAGAAGGTGTTGCTGGTGAAGGTTAACACTTTGAAGAATTTTGCAAAATCATTGATGAACTCTGTTAGTACTAAGACGTTCTCTTGGTGTATAGAAGCAATGGGCATTGTTTCCATTAACTATTGATCTTGTAAAACCTAGGCCCATGTTTGTCAAGAAAACAACAAGTGGGAGAATGTTGGGAATGTGTTATATTATTTGCATGGCTTTTGGGTTTGGGTAGAATTGTTGGATAAGTGTTATATTATTTGCATAGTGCACATGGTGGGGGGTGGCTAAGCCCCCCCTGTTCAAAGTTCGAGGGTGGGATCCCCTAACCAAAAAATTTGGGTTATTTTTGGTTTATTTTTTAGCCTGTTTTGTGGTTTTCAACCAATGGTTTTTCGACCCATTGTAATCTAATCTCAATTAAGGGAATATGGTTGTAATCTAATTTGAGTTAAAAAATTAGGGCTTTGGATGTCGTGTAATACCTAAATATTGTATTATGAATGGTGAATTTAATATAATGAAGAAGATAGAGGTGTGGCTCTAAGGTTTGTTGGTTTTCCTAGTTACGAGCTTCCAGGGTAAATCTTTGTGTATTATGTGTGTGGCATTATTTTTCTTTCTATTTTGTTTAAGAATCTGTGTGCATTATTTAACTTGAAAGGTTTAAAACTTACAAGAGTGTTCCAAATTATTTTAATACATTTGATACAATTCTAGTTTTTAGGATGAGAAACAATCATAATGAATTAAGCTTTATGCATCCTCATTTTCATAGCTCCCTGAGAAATAGAGAAATATATATATATATATATATATGGTTTAATAAATTTTCCTCCCCATAACCCAATTTAGTTGAGTCCCATGGCCCAAACATCCTTTTGAGAATGCATTTCTCTGCCTTTCAAAAATTAGACCAGCTGAAACAAAACTCATGAGACTTCTTCCTTCTAAATTTATTTAGGTCATATAAGCCTAGCTTGGCCTTGAGGGTATTCTAGGTTGATTTCTCACCATAGGTCATTAAAACTAGCAATGTGCCTTTGTTATCTTCATATGTTCCCTCCATATTGAAATCCCCATATACAATACATTGGGATTATCGGAGCTTGTGAACCATCCAATGCCTCAAAAGAACCCTTTTTTCTTTTATAGGAGTGACGCTTGCACTCCCACTTTATATTGACATTGATGTACTTAGTAGTGTCATTATGCTATCCATTGCCATTCATTGGACATCAATAACTTTATCTTATCTTTAGCATCTTTAGATGCATAATAATTGGTTAGGACCAACAAGCATCCATCTATGCTCGAAATAATCCAATACAATCGTTGCAAGGGATTAGTCCACTAATCCATTACAAGAGGAGATAGTTGAGGTGAACCTAGGGTTTCCACCCCACCCTTATCCTTTTCATGACCAAATATAAACATAATGACATCGATCAAAAGAAAATTTAAATAATTTTTAACATTAATCCACATATTATTTTTTTGTGCAAACACAAAATCTTGAGACTCTAAAGCATGGTTCTAATATTTCCAGTTGTACTTTTCTATGGGTTTGTTGAGGCCCTTCACTTCCTCTAATGATACTTGTTACATGTTAATTTTCCCTATATTGTTTTGCCAGAAGTGGATCATCATATTAGTAGATTATGTACCTTATTGTATCATGATGAGCCAAAAGTGTGGTTGCATTTGAACTCATGTATTGTATTGGACCATGCTTAGATGTTCTATGTATTGGTGGGGGGCCTATGTAGTATCTCCAAACCCCATGTGGTCGGTCATGGTCCATTATTTTATTCCCCATTTCAAGATAGACTTTGATCTTATGGTTACAATCAATTTCCCCTTGATGTTGGTAACTCTTAATCATGTTGGTAATTTATGATCTAGGCTGGTATGTAACCATCTTAGGGTGGATCTACTAGAACACATGATCTAGGGGAGCTTATAGTCTCTCTTATCCCTTTGTATATGATGTAAAAAAAATTGTCTTTGTAAATGTTGTTACACCTATGTATAACACAATTACTTTGTTCCTAAGCATGGATCCCTATCTTATGTATTCATCACACTTTGGCAATCTACTATAACAAATGATTATGCAAATGCTCACTCGGTTTCATGTCTCTCAAGGAATTGTCATGGTTCTCAAGGTAGTACACATATCCTGAGGCATTGGTCACATCCTCCAAGGCATATTTGGTCTAATATTGCATACATGGACATCCTCTACACATGCCACGTTGAACATTCCTAAGCGCCCTCTTTTTTCATCTCTTTTGGAGATGTTCCTTACATGATTTGAAGGCCGACCCACATGTGTAGGTTTTATGACAGCCATGAGGGTTATTTTCATGATGACTTGACTTGGAGAGGAATCTTCCTTTCCTTGTGGAGAATATTTACTTAATTTGAGTGCTTTTTCACACCTTGGAGACACCTTGTTCACACCTTGATTGGAGAATATTTACTTGATTTGAGATACCTTTTGAGTGCCTGGAGGAGAGAGATGTTGGTACTTTGCTTGCTTGGGATGATACTTCACCATGTTTTAAGGCTTTCACATCACTCTTTCTTTGGAACGTTGGCCTCGAAGACAAAATTGTCCCCTTTCTTTGTAGGATGTCCCTCTCTCATGAGGGTTTTTTGTACATGTGGCATCATTTGATTATGTATTGACTTAGTCTCCTTCTTTGTGTGGATGAAAAGTCTTATTTCTTAGTATCCTAGGCTAATTTTAGGGATAAAGAATTAATAAAGAATGGGAATGATGTTGAAGCCTCCTCTATAAATAAAAACACTCCTCTCATTCCAAATTGTTGTGAATTGCTAGATATAATTTGTGACTACGATTAATAAAAGATCTTATTGTTGAGGTTTTGATGTCGATTATTGGAGCTTTCTCTTTCTTGGTGTATTAAATATTTGTTATGGTGATTCAAGACTTCTACTAGCTTTCAAGATCAATCTATTTGAGGAGTTAATTAACTACTTGGAGAGGAGATGATTTAGGGTTTGTTCCTTCCTTCTTATCTTGTTAACTTGAGTAAGTGCTCAATCTCTTGTCATGTTTTTCCTTTGGTTCCTTGGAAAGGGGTTTTAGTATTTTGTTCAAGTTATAATTGATCTTGTTGGTGAAGTTTTTTTCCCTTGGAGGAATCCCTTCTTGTAGGGCCTTGGTCCTCTTAGCTTATCTTGATTAGGTTGGAGATTATTCTACCCTTAGGGTTCTAATCTCTTACCTTGGTCCTTAAGATAGAAGCGACCAATTCTTACAGGGGAATATTTCTTGACCCCATGATCCCTAATTGGATTTTAAAAAGGCACTAGTCTTATATCCAACAACCAACCAAAAAACCCTAAAAATTAAAACTTTTTAATTTTTTGTTGTTTATAAAGAAATCTAATGGTGAAAAATCAAAGAAAATTATTTATTTATATTTTATTCATTGTCTAGTGTAAATTTAATAGATTATTTCGTTTCCTAGACAAATTATCCTAAGGTTTACGTTTAATTGTTGATCTCTAACCCTAAGGAGGAAAATTGGCCCTATTGTATTCAGATTTAAGTTGTTTTCTAACATTTTGTGTGCTGATTTAAGGTGACTCTCAAATCTGGAAATTAAATTGCAGCATTAAAAATCAGATTTGATGAAACCCTAAGTCCAAGTTTTGGTGCTTAAAGGTGTTTTCTTTCTCATTCATAGCCTCTATTTCATTTCTAGATTGTTTTCCTCGAGGAGGGGCACTACTAATGAGGTGTGTTTCTTGGTAAGTGTGCCCTTGTGTTCTATATCAATTAGCTTAGATTGAAAGTGTCCCTGGTTTCCTCCCAAGTGAGGAAATGTAGTGGGAAGTGGAAAGGTTTAGAAGCAATGGCATGCAATGCTAAGTGTTGAACTATATAGAGAGGTGGATCTATCCATCCAAAAATGTTAGGAAGTGGTAAGGTTGTAACAAGGTCAACACCAAGATAGAATACTTGTACTAGAGCAAGTAAACTATGCAAGTGGAGAGAGGAAACAATTGAATCATAGATATCATTATTTTCATTGTTGAGAGCACTAGGGAAAGAAGGGCATCAAGTAGAGGGATGGAGAGAGAGGAAACAAAGAGCTTAGGCATGGGGATAATTTGAGATTCATGAATATGAGATAGGGTGTAAGGATGAGGATGAGATTGTATCAGTTGGGAGATCTGGAAGAGTGATAGAGCCACTAATTGTGGTGTGTGGATGTGAGGGAAAATTGAGAGAGAAAGGTATGTGTGTACGCTAACTTGTTGGGTTGTGGAAGCACATGGTAGAGATATGGTAGCAAAGGTGAGATCATAGGATTTTTCATATTTAAAGAGGTGATAGGTATTGAAGTGGGTGTTGTATAAAT
>SNQJ01S0138341.1:38202-63543 GCA_010110895.2 Picea sitchensis | reverse complement strand
CCCTTGATAGCCATAGAGGTATTGAGCAATTTCATTGGTCAATTTAGCCAAACGTCCACCTCTTTGTCTAGCTAACCTAACCCTAACTAGCAACAATATAGGTGACGTCATACTTGTTTAAAACCCTTGTTTGGCCTTTAAAATGTTGAGGTATAGTCATCTATTTAATAAGACTTTGAGTTTGCTGATCATATTCATAAGCTTAATTGACAAAACGTTCTTCTTATTGTCTTCAAATCTGATCTAATAAGGGTTGACGTCACCTTAAATCTGCAATAGTGACGCAGCAACAATATTGGTGTATGAGCATATTTATTGCATTGTGATATAATAAAGATTGATTTTATACATTGAATGCAAGTATCACTTTGTTTTTATTGAATAAGTAATTATAAGCCTTTGTCTTTATAGCAATCATTGACTTTGTCAATAATTACACTCATTATTGCTCATATATGTTAAAGATAGTCATTAATGTTTTGAAGTACTAACCACTGCAGCACATTTCTAGTTTTATTTGCCTTGTCTCGCAAACAGGTGCCATCCAGTAGAATATCTTCTCTTGACTATCCATTTGGTAGTAATCTGTGAAGGGAAAGCTTACTTTGACCTTTGAAGCCTTAAATCCTTGATCCTTTTCCTTCAGAATCCCAAATTGCTAGGGACATCTCCCTTGGGATTAGCCACCCTAAATAGAAAGAGCTCCCCATCGAGGTGACAGTGGGTGGGGAAGCTCCTGTTACATCAGTTTGAGCCTTGACTTCAAGCTACCTAAACCTCTCCTACAAACTGTGCGATAATAGATACCCCTAATCAATGCCTAGTGTGTTGACACGTTGCCTACTAATTGATACCCCTAATCAATTCCTACTAGTACGAATATAATCTTAATATATCACATGGCATGTAATCTTGATCATCCCTTCAATTTACATTTGAACATTAATGAGAAGAGATGGAACTCCTACACTTATATGCCATCAATTCTATTCTTGCATTCTTTTGTTCCTCTTTTCCTTATGACCTTGACTCATTATGGGATAATGGTGTTTAAGCTTCAAAGGTGCAAGGGGTTTATACATCTCCTAAGCTAGGTAAGGGTTTTTGTGCCATGGATTTTCCAAGTGATCCACCTCCTTGGTGGAGTATCAGATATCAAGTTTCAAGAAGGAATCAGGATGTTAGAGAGCTAAAAAGTTGTGGTTAAGGCCAATGTGTGGTTTTTGGAACTAGGTAGTCATCAAATTGGAACACTAAAATATTCTTCTAGTTTTGTATTTAGGAATAGAGAAGATTCCAGGGTGCTCAGGGGTTGAATAACATGGAGATCTCTATTTAGAAGGTGTATAATTTTTTGGCATTAGGCAACATTTATAGAATGAAACTTATGGATTCAAGAGATCTCTAAAATATTTTGCAGATCTTTAATAAATCATGAAGAGCACATCCACTGCCACGGGTCTTCTCTTTTCAATATAGCTTCAAAAATCCATGAAATTGAGAGTCTAGTCACATCACAGGTAGTAGAAATCACGGGGTCTTTGGTAGCCTTAAAGAAATATGGTAGTTGTAGAAGTTGAATGCAGTCTTCTTCAAATTTGACACTCAATCTTTGCAAGGGTTATTAGTTAATGGCTTCAAATCCAAGGATCTCAGCCACCTCATTGAGAGAAGGGTTAAAAAAGGAAGAAATTTTGCATCAGTTCGATGAAGAAACAAACCCCATAAGCTAAGAAGTTGAACAAAAAGTACAGGTTTGGAGGATGTTGCTAATTGTTATGTTAATTGTTGGTTTAAATGTTTTTTAGGAATAAAAGAATACTAAGCATTTACTATAGAATATATAACATAAAGAAACACTGGGTAATTTTGCAGATAAAGCCATATTTTTTTGGGGGCATGTAATAAGATCTCGTATAGAGTATGTAACTAATAGTTTGATATTATTGAACATATATTAAGATGTGATCTTTGTTATAGCATTTGTTGTGGTCTTTTATTAATAGAATTCATCTATCACTATTAAAAAAAATATTTAAAACAATTCATTTACATATTTGTTGTACATATTTTCTCTTTGATGGTTAACCTAAGAAATATATCACTGTCCAATTTCATTATTATCTTGGAAAAACTAATATTAATATCAAAACCCATGAACTTTCACTTGTCATATAATTAAACACTTATAATTATTAGTAATGAATAACATTTGTTAAATTTATGTCTAATAAAATATGTGTGTGGCATTGTTATTATAACGTATTCCAATGAACTAAAACATTGAGCTTCATTTTGGCATGCTAGTTAGTCATACAATGTTAATGCATTAATTATTTGGATAACATTACCTTATAATTAACTACGATCCCTCAACTTCTTCCTATGTGGACGGGGATACATCAACTTTCTCTTCCAAATTTAAGGAAGACCATGATATGATATTTCATAGCAGCCATAGCTTTTGGGGAAAAGGGGATTTGTATTAAACATTGAACGATTGATTTCAATCTTAAGGAGGACATCCCCAAGTTATTCCTAGTTTGGGTTCACTTCTCGGATCTTTCCTTCATCATTTGAGATAATTAGACCTTTTTGCTTTGCTCATTGACAATAACATAGGGAAACATTTGGACATAGTAGTTTCAAAAGCTTGATAATGCATTTGTGCAATGGATGTCGATCTTTCAAAGATACTTTTGAAAGTTGTCTAGTTGAATTTTGATGGTTGATGTTATATAGAGAAGTTAGATAATGAATTGTTCTCTATGATGTGTAATATATCTTATGAGTATGGTCATTTTGGTAGAAATTTCAAAAAAAGAGTTGTTACCCAGCTTTTATGGAATAAATAATGCAACAATTATAAGGAGAAAACATGGGCAATCAACACCATCATAAAATCCAAGTATAAATTCTCCTATTTAAGCTCCTCCTGAGACCTAAATAATCAATTTGAAGTTTTTAGTAAATATGATGCTCAAGAAGATACAATGAAGGAGGTAGGGCCTAAGAGAGGAAGTGATTGAGAAGATAGAGGGAAAGAAATGGGGAAACAATCCTAGAATGGGTAGATAATCCCCATCCTCAAGAGGGGCTAGAGATTGAGCCTCAAGCCCCCACGTATGTCGAGTCTTCAAACAGATTCTTAACTCCTAACATGTGACTTGGGAAAGGAAAAAGAGGAAACAAGACAAAGAAAGGGAGGCTAAACAGAACAAAGAGATGGGATCACAAACTTTTTCAGTCAAATTTGACTATTCTCTATAAGGTTCATCTCGAACTTAGATTTTCTTTTATTATATCTCGGTAGGAAACTAGTTTGTTAAGTAGTTTACTAGTTGTCGTGTAATTCGGGGTAAGAAATCAAGGAATAGGAAAGCTCACTTGCCATCTCATTTTAGGTGGAGATTGGAAAGTTTAGAGAATAATAGTTTTCCCCTCATTTTGTGTATATATAGATTGTTTGGATAACCTTCTTTTTTAATACAATATAATCAATAATATTTTTTCCAAGGTAAAAAAAATAAAATTCTTAAAAATTTATCTAGTGAAATTTTTTATTGTGAAAAGTTTTATTGAAACCCAAAATGCTCTAAAAATTATTGATTAAAGTTAAATTAGTTTTAAAAAACATTAATACAATTTTTAATGTTATATGTGAAAAGTTTTATTGAAACCCAAAATGCTCTAAAAATTGTTGATTAAAACTAACTTAGTTTTGAAAAACATTAATATTTTTTTAATGTTATATGGATATTTTTATTTCATGAAAAATGAGTTTAATTTAGGAAGAAGATTAAGTATTTTATGATTTTGATTTTATGTCATCATTAAAATTAACTATAATTTTATTTTATTTTTGTTAAAATTGTAATTTTCAATTGTTAAAATTATTATTTTTAATAAAAAATAAACTTAACATCCTTAAAATTCAATAATATTAAAAAAATTAACAAAACTAAAAAAACCAATAAAAATATGTACTATTTTTTTAATTAAATGTTGGATATACAAAAGTGCTATGACACTCAATGCAATTCAAGACTAAAGGCCTCATTTAAAAAAATAAATGAAAATCTAACCATTAAAAAATATATGGATAGAAGGTTATTGGCCTTAGTTTTATGTGCAAATTGAATGAATCATGGTTGAAAGGGTTTTATGATTGTTTTTTTTTATTAGTTTTAGTTTTATTTGTAAATTGAATGAATTATGGTCGAGGAGATTTTATATTTGGTTTAAAAAAATCATGGATAATATAATTGGTTTTATTTTTTAGTTTAAAAAGTGAGAAATTGATTTTTTTTTTAATTAAATATTGGATATACGAGTGTATATTTATTAATTAAATGTTGGATATAAAAAAAATGCTATGACACTCAATGAAATTGAAGACTAAAGGCCTCATTTAAAAAATAAATGAAAATTCTAACCATTAATAAATATATGGATAGAAGGGTATTGACCTGGATAGAAGGGTATTGGCCTTAGTTTTATGTGCAAACTGAATGAATCATAGTTGAAGGGTTTTATGATTTTATTGGTTTTAGTTTTATTTGTAAATTGAATGAATTATGATTCACAAGATTTTATAATTGGTTTAAAAAAAATTATAGATCATATAATTGGTTTTATTTTTCAGTTTAAAAGTGAGAAAATGAATTTGAAAAGTAAATAATTATTTATCCAAACTAAATTTTGATCAATTTACTATTCAATTAAAAACTATAATAATAAAATTATTATTAATTTTAAAATACTTCAAATTTGGCTTAGAATCTTTCAAAACGAACTACTACCATGGGAGTTATGGTCTTTGAAGTTGATGCCTCATTATAATAAGTACATTCAAATGCTACGTTATGAGAAGTGGCTTGGTGGACATGTTAAAGTAACATATTTGTGTACAAGATGTCACATTATCTATTCGTGAAGTATTTGCTTTGAACATTTCAACTTTAGGAAATTAAGTCAATCTAAATTATACAAGGTTTGAGTTGAGGGCCAACCAAAAAGTTGAAACACTCATAATCCAAAGCTTCATCCACGTTGAGTTGAGGGCCTCACTCACCATTCAACATTGCCAATTGTTTTTATTATTTTTTTAACACTTTCACTGTAGGGTTAGTTTTTAGTTTTTTTTATTAAGTTTTAACATTTTTATTATATGATAGTAATTAAATACATAACATCATAAGGTTTTGGATGATTTATTGTCAAAAAAAAATGTTTAAGTAATTCCTCTCATACTTCATTGAAATAATGAATTTTGTGATTAATAATTTTAATGTTTTTTTAATAAAGTTGGGAAAACTTTTATTCAAAAAATTATGCGGTATAACCATAACAATAGTTCTTACATAGTCTGAGTAATTATTGTGTATTATCAAAAACATGTTGTATCCTAATGTCTTTTACCATAATTCTAGTTGAGAGTTTAGAGTTTAAAACATAATTACAAGGAAGTCTGTTATAGCTCCTATAAAATATCTTAGTATCAAAATGCTAAGACAATCTATAGAAATTTAATATTTGCAGAGTCATTCTTTTCATCCTCTCCTTGAGAGGCGTCTATGGAAAACTCGATTAATAATCTTAATGTTAAACATTATATAGTTTATAAAACATGTTTTATAGAATGATTAGTACAACATTTTTTAACATCTAAGAGAATGTTTACAAATTTGTATTTATCAATTAAAATAATGGTGTCTCTATCAAAGATGTTATTAAATCTTAGGTTGACACTAAATAGCATCCAAACTAATAATATTAACAAATAATAACAAATTAAGTCGGTTTAAGGGTTAAGAACATATGTTTTTTCCTTGGAGGTCACAGGTTCAAATCCATAGGAGGGTAGGGTATGTACACCTCCATCGACTTAAGTAGTCAAATCATTGCACAGAGGGGGTCCCTTGTCTCACAAACAAGGGGGTCTCATACACCACTTTGGTGGTTGGCTTGCTTGTGACCTTAAAATTAGATTACATTAATAATAATAATAATAAATCATGATAATATTAAATAATTCATAATTATAAATAATAATAAGAAACAATAATAGTAGTAGCAATAGTAATATTAATCATAAAATGTTTAAAGGGCTTGGTTGGCTAGTAAAGTAGTGGCATTTCCACTCCCACTACTAATGTTCAAATCCCTTAGTGACTTCCCAAGGCACTTGTTTTCCTTCCTCGACCATGTTTAAGGACATGTGACCCATATTCAATGTGCAAAATCTCCCAATGACATCCATATTCGACTTTGTTTCCAAAGACCCTTAGATAGGGTTTTTATTGTGGCTTGTAGGTGATGTTCATGGTGATTGAACCTAAAAAGTGAATTTTGGGACCTAAGGATCAAGTATTTCCTTCCCTAACCATAACACTTGAGCTCCAGAAAATTGATTTAGGGTTTAAGTCCCTTGTTCCCCCACATGACCATGTTTAGACATCAAAGACTATTTCTAGTGCAAAAAACCTACTCATGACACATGTATCCCATTATCACACTAAAGAACCCCAACCATGGCCTAAATAATTATTCATGGTTTGGGTTTGATACATATTCTCATTTAGATAATGTGTCATGGTTTAATCATGGGACTCATATCCCTCTAATTGGACATAGATACCATACAAGTGTCTCGTGTGCTCGTTAAAGGACACGTTCAACAATATAGCCTTAGAAGATTTGCAAGTAGTAGGTGTTTTTCAAGTCAATTGAGCATGACATGTGTCATTTAGGGCCCCACTTTTTTACACCAATTAACCTCCAAAGATATCAACCATGAATCACGAAGAAAGTGAAGAGATATATAACCAACTATCCAAATTGGAGAACCAATTTAATGAATTGAGTGATAAGTCAGTAAAAAATGTTGATTTGATAAACACACAAAAACAAATATAATAGATGCAACAAAAAACGGAGAATATGGAACAAAATATGGGTCAAAAAATGGAATAATTACAAAATTACATGGAAACCATGCTCTTATATACCATATATGAGAGGTTCCCTGAAGGTGATATTGGGATGCAAGGAAATCATGAAAATAGTGACAACAAAATTGTTGAACCCCAAACACATATGGGAAATATTTTAACAAATGTGGAGAACATAAACATTGAAACCTAGGATCATGATTATTCATCACTCCAAGATCCACATCATCGGGGGGTCAAATCGACACCAAGGAACTACTTAATTCCCAAAATTGACATGAGAAAGTTTGATGGTAAATATCCTATAACATGGATATTCCAAATGGAGCAATTCTTTGAATTACACTAAGTGTCAACTTTACAAAAGGTAACACATCCTTATACTCAGAACTTGATCAATTTTTTTGGTACAAGTAACTTTGTAAATGAAGGAAAAATTGTATTGTCTCTTTGTCCATTTTTATGGATGAATTGATAACACATTATGGGAATATTAACAGAAACACATTCTTTAGTCAATTGATAAATCTTTGGCAAAGAGGTCCAATTACAAAGCACATCTAGTAGTTCCAAAACCTAAGTCTCAGGGTACAAAACATTCCATAGGATAATTTTGTTAGATCCCTTTATGGGAATTATAAAGGACAACATTCACCATGAAGTGTTCCTTTTTTAACCTAAATCCCCAGAGAATTCTTTCAGTGTGGCGAGTGTTGGCGACGGAAGTCACTCCTGGATTGCAGCAGGAGCAGAGCCCGACGCCCATCAGTTTATGTCACGATTTGTTTATAAAAAGGGGTGATCGAATGGAAGTTAACTCAGAACAATGTTGTTTCAACTCTGAAACTAGGTCAGGCATGCATGGGCAAGTGAGGTCTTAGATAAACTTCAGACAGTGAGTTGTAGTAAGGGTGAGTAGGGGGAAGACTTGTATAAGAGAACTGCAAAGGTCTGTCGTAAACATCAAGTTTCTAACATACTGTAGGAGAAAACATCTAAACGAAAGATCTTCTTACATTCAAATGCAGAAAACCAGAGAATGCAACAATGCAACAATAAATCCTTTATCATAACATAATTGCAATGATTCGCACGAATCAGTTGATCACGAACTCTCTCAGTATGAGATGAAAACTAGATGGGGTGAGAAGATTGTCTGTCATTAAACAAGAAATCTTACATACAGATGCATAACCAGAGAACTAGAGTATCTGTTAAAACCTTACAGTCGAGAGCTTCGCTCTACCATCGATACCCTCAAAAATATCAAAACTAAGTATATATATATTCAAAACACTTTGCCCAATAGAGGCCTCCTAGACTTTCAGGATGAGGAGTCTCTTCAATCAAATCTGATCTGCACCCCTCTGTCATACGCCACCTTAATTCTGCATGGCTCGTGCCAGGGGGTAGCTGAGCCCTTAAATGTTGAATTAGCGTGTGCAGGATTCCTTGGCGAGTCGAGGACTCGGCGTGGATTTCATGAGAAGAACCAGTACAGAGGACCATCTTGGGTAGACTTTCAGCTGGGACATCCATACCCTGCAATTAATGCGTGAGGCGAGGCTTCAGCCACCTTCTCTCTTCTTCATTCGTTTCAGGCAAGTATCGAGGTTTAGATCACATCGAACCAACATCTGGAGAACACAATGCCCTCCCCCTCTGAAACTCGACTCGGCGCTTTTGGCCCCTTCTGTACAGCCTTTTCTACTCCCTCAAGTGACCACGGGCCATGACCCTGCGCCTATCCTCCAAAGTGCTTTCGACGTTTCGGGGTTCGTGGATAGGAGGGAGTAGGTCTTTCCTCTCCAAAATTGCGATGGAAAAAATGCCGAGAGGAACCTAATGGTCGCCACGCATCCCTCCACTGGTCCGACGGCCCTAAACTATTTCGGTAATACTGTGGGCCTGGGTCCGAGACGACTTCACCGCTTCGCGCTTCGAGGATATGAAAGAGCTGCTACTTGCACTTCGAAATCATGATGGGAAAAATGTCGGGAGGGCCTAATTGCGCACCATGTGCTCCTCCGGGATGAACGACTAAGATCACTCTCAACACTTTGGGCCTGTCTTGCCAAATGATAAATATTAGCGCCCCTCCTTCAGGCCTTTTCCCTTGTGACCAAGCGCCAAAACCATGGGCCCAATTCTGGGCACTTTCGGCGTTTCGGGATTCGAGGTTTCGAGATGTGAAATGATGAGGAGCGCTTACCCCTCGAACTCTCGAATGTTGACATGGCACAGATGCGCGCCGCGTGTCCCTAAGATGAATGGTTGAGATAGAATTCGCTATTTTAAAAGGGGGCTGCTTTCAATCCCAGGCTCGCTTAACGTGACCTGGCGCTAGGACCATGGGCTCGGCTCCAAAGGTGCCTCAGCATTTCGCCAATCGGCAATTTCAACTACAATGAATGGGAGGTCCCTTGTTTCCCGAAACATCGATATCCACAATGCCGACTGGCTGCCACTTGTCCCAACTAGATCGGACGACCCAGATCTGTCTTGAACGATGGGTGCTACCCCTTGTGCTAAATCTCAGGCAACTTGACAACCCCGAAATCCCAGTGATCGTCGATCAGCTTTATAGGTGGATCTCAGTTGTTGACAACCAAACTTCGCCCGCTAGCTTGACTTGTGACCCGAAAGCGATTCTCCCACTATGTTCTTGGGCGCTTCCCGTGCAACCTGCAGACCTGGGTACCTTTATGCCCAAGACAAAAATTGTTGCTAACATTAGGCTCCATGGGGGATAGAGTCGTCCTTGTGATGCTCTAAGGACTCATTTTGCAGTTCCAGTGCCTTGCTATTGGGCTATGGAGTCATTTACTAAGCCGAAAATATGCAAAAAAGAAAAAACATCAGAAAACCAAAGGACAATATTTACAAACAAAAGGAGCCGCCTAAGGCTCAAACAAAACATTTCTTCATAAAATGCCCATTTACTGGGTTGTTGAAAACCTCTTCACCCTCCAAATCTAGCAACTTATACGTGTTGTTTGAGAAAACCTCAGAGATTTTGAAGGGGATGATCCAGAGGGCGTCAAACTTGCTGTGTTTTCCTTTATCCTGTCTGGGTGCATCCCACTTAAGTACCAAATCCCCGATCTTGAACTCTTTCTTCCTGACCTTCCTGTCAAAAGCCTGTTTGACCCTTTGTTGATGACTATGAGCTGCGTCCCTCACCTATTCCCTAATCTATTGCACTTCCATTATCTGATGAATCCTTCTGATCATATGATCCATCTCTCCTTCATAATCTTGAAAGAACTTCGCCACAGGTAAGGCGAGCTGAGTGGGAAAAACCGCCTTTGCTCTGTAGACCAGCTGAAAAGGCGAGGTGCCCAGGGATTTCTTTGTTTTCACTCAATCATTCCATAGACCAAATTTCAACTTTGAATCCCAGGCCCTTTTTTTGTCCTCCAATAGTCTTTTGATGATCCTTATCAGGCTTTTGTTGGAGGACTCTGCTAAACCATTTCCCTGGGGATAGTAGGGGGTGGAGTGAATTAGCAAGATCTGGAACCACTCACAGAACTTAATTAGAGGCTCAGACTTGAAAGAAGCAGCATTATCAGTGACGATCCTGCTGGGACAGCTAAATCTGGCTATGATATCCTCCAGGAAGATGATAATTACTTTGTGTGATGTACTTCTGGTGGGGGTAGCTTCTATTCACTTGGTGAAATAATATGTTGCAGTCAAGATCCATCTGTGTTGGCCACTTGAGGGAGGATGGATTTCTCCGATAAAGTCTAGCCCCCACTGTTGAAAAGGTGTTGAAGCCACTATAGGCTTCAGTGATAGTGGTCTAAGCTGTTGCTTTCCTGAGAACTTTTGGCATTTGATACAGGCCCTGATTTCTTTGCAGACATCAACGAATAAAGTGGGCCAGTAATACCCAGCCCTGAGGATTTTGTGAGCTGTGGTCTTCCAGAAATGATGCCCCCCAAAAAGGCGTTTATGGAAATCAAGCATGACTTTCTGGGCTTCTGGTGGGTTCAAAAATCTCAGCAGCATCCCCAGAGGGTCTCTCCAGTACAAGACTTGCCCAATGAGGCAATATCTGACTGCCTTGAGATTTAAAGCTCTCGCCTTACTTTTACCCATTCCATCCGGGGGCTTCAACTCCTACAGAAAGTACAAAATGTCATGATACTAGGCACATTCTGCCAATGACAAGCCGTCCTGAGAGCGTCGGTAGGGAAACTCAGCTTGTTGAGTTCCTGAGCATGTGTTGATGAAGCTAACCCCCAAGGCTTCACAATTGGATTCATCCAGTAGCTTGGCCAAACCTTGCCCCTTAACCAACTTGGTGGGCTTTATCTCCAAGTCAAATTCTAGGATTCTAGCGATCCATCTGCCTCTTCTCCCATATATATAGGGTTGTACAAGGATGTCCTTTACAGAAGCGGAAGGAACGTATGCAGTCACCTTTGAGTGCAGGACATAGACTCTGAAAGCTTTGAGAGCTTTCACTAAGGCATAAGCCTGTTTCTCCATGATTTCATACCCGATCTCTACATCTCTTAATGCCTTGCTGAAGAAGGCAATGGGTTGTTCACGCCCTTCCTCATTTTTATGCAACAAGACCGTTGCTACTGTATCAAAAGAGGCAAAAGAGAAAATTAGGAACTCTTTGGAATAGTCAGGACTGATCAGCACAGGTGCCTCGGTCAATGCCCTTTTTATTTGGATAAAATATTCCCTGTGTTCAGTGGTCCATTTCACTTCATTTCCCTTCTTGAGCATGGCTCTGATGTGTTTCACCAACTCAACAAAATTTGAGATGAATCTCCTCAAGAAATTAATCTTCCCCAAAAAATCCTGAACTTCCTTCTTGGATCTAGGAAGTGACAGGGTTTGAATTGCCTCCACTCTATTGGGATCAATTCTCACTCCTTCCACTGATACTATATGGCCTAAAATTTTTCCCTCCATCATGCCAAACAAGGATTTCTTGGGATTTAGGAAAAGACCAAACCTCCGGCATTTTGAGAAAACTTTCCTTAAGTGATAGCAGTGCTCTTTATCAAACCTGGAGAAGACTGTGATGTCATCTAGGTAGATCACTACAAACTGGTCTTTCTCCCCGATGAAGGCTATATCCATGGCTCGCTGAAATGTTTCTCCTGCATTCATTATTCCAAATGGCATTTTGGCATACATGAATGTGCCCTAAGGGGTGGTGAAGGTTGTCTTCTCCTTGTCCTCAGGCATGACCGATATCTGATTATAGCCAAAAAACCCATCGATCATGGATATCCTGGATGCACCAGTTACCCTTTGTAGTATGTGTTCCATCTTAGGTAGGGGGTAATTGTCTTTCTTTGAGCTCCTATTCAGGTTCCTGAAGTCGGCACAAAGCCTGATTTCTCCACTTTTCTTCCTCACCGGAACCAAATTGGCCACCCATTCGGAATATCTCAAGGGGATGATGATCCGAGCCTCTAACAACTTCTTCACTTCTTTCTCCATGACAAGCAGCAACATGGGATTTATCTATCTTAACTTCTACCTAAATGGCCTAGCCTCTTCCTTCAGTGGGATCTTGTGCTCAATGACAGATGTGTCATAAGTCTTGAGGTCTTCATAGGTCCATGCAAACACATCAGTGAATTCCTTTAATAATTCAGTATATTCCGTCCTCTGTTCATTGGTTAGGCTGCTTGATAATTTGACAAACCTAGGCTCCTCCTGCGTGCCAATGTTGCATTTGGCTATATCAACATCTTTATTTGAAATCTGACCCTTTACTGCCACATCATTCCCATCGAACAATATTTCTAAGGGGACTAGTCCCCTCAGAATGTGATTGCTAGGCAGCTGAATAATCTGGTGATTAGCAATTTCATTTAAAAACACTTCAGGGTGAGGGTCACCTTCCGGGAGAGGATCCTGATCAATGTGAAACACAGAAAATTCGTCAACAGATTGGATAAATTTTCCGATTTCCAGATCATCTTCGAATACCTTCCAATGCTTGACATTGTCCGGTACAGAGGGCCTATATTTTATTTCCACATCGTTTTTGACCATAGGAGGAAGTGGAATTTTGAGCAAACTAGCTGAGACATCTAAAGAATCGGCTGAAGTATTTCCCCCCCCTCGGAATGAAAGAAATGTTAAAATCCAAGAAGAAATTATCAATCAGGTCGCATACTTCATTTCTGTAATTTTTGAGCTGGGGATTATTAGCACGGTAAGCATTTCTGACTTGCTGGATAATCAACTCAACATCTCCAAATATTTCTATCTCTTTAATTCCCATTTCCTTTGCAGCCCTCATACCCAGAACAAGAGCTGCATACTCTGCCACATTGTTGGTGGTTTTGAATTCTAGCTTGTATGATAGGGATATGGCCTCTTGACAAGGTGATATGAAAACCACTCCAGCGCCAGCGCCTTCGCTAGAAGAAGATCTGTCAAAAAACATCTTCCAAACAGAGGGGGTTGGAGGGGGAATCGGATAATCAAGACCGGGCTGCTTTCTGACTTGGAAAGGGTCTTTAGGAGCATCAGTGAGCTGCAATAAACTAGACCCCAAATCGATGTCAAGTGCAAAGATAGGGTGATTGGTGGGGTTAGCTTCATCACTAACAATGTAGGCCAACTGAGCTTCTCTATATAACCTCCTTTGTTCCCCTCTGAAGATTGGAATGGTGGCATACATGAGATCCATCTGTAATGTTCCTCCAAGCTTTTTTATCCAAGATCTAGACAACAGCATGCCAAATTTGGGGGGGACGGCAGCTACCACAATATCCATGACCACACTCTTCATGGGTAGCTGAAACAAAGAAACCACCAGGTCTTTGATGACTCCTAGACACTGTACTCTCCTTGAATCAAAAGAGTACAAATCATGATAAGTTTTTGTCACCTCCAATGCCAATTCTTCCATTACTATTTTGGGCATAAGGTTATGGGAAGCCCCTGAATCCATAAGACAGTTATGCAACACTTTATCATGTATGTTCAGGGATGTGTAGAAGGGAGGGGATGAATCATCACTATCTTCTACCATGGGCCCTAGGACAACTGTTGTATTTTCATCTTGGAGATTTATTGAGTCAGTCGAAGGCCGGGGGGACTCAGATTGCAGCAACTTGGAAAGGGACTTTTTGAAATCTTCATTTTTAACTAGTTCAGATAGGGGTACATGAATTCTAATCTTCTGAATCTCATGCTCAAAATTGAAGGAGGGAATAGGCTTAGGAGCTTCCCTTACCACAATGACAGGTTCTTTGGTTGTTGGCGAAGCATTCTGAGTTTTCTTCTCATTAGTAATGGTTGTTGCAGCTTTAGTAGGTCTTTCCACTATGGGGGGTTGATCTTGGTTATCAAAATTCCCTTCTTTCTTTTTTGACCTGAGATTATATCTGTTAGGAGTGTTGTTGGCTTTTTCCCCTCTGCTCAACTCATTGATTTTAGTGTTGATAAGGGATTCTTCATATGCAGATTGAGTCAAATGAGGAAACGAAGAAGTGTCCTCGATGCAGTGGATCTCAGGGTCGAGTTCATCCACCTCCTCCCCTTCCTCATGAGAAATTGGGTTGTTTTGGAGAGGGGTTTGAATCCTCTGATCATCTCTATCTCTACTCCTTTGTTCCCTAGGGAAAGCCTGTGGCACATTGTTATTAGGCTTTCTGAAACCTCTACTATCTGTATTTTGGGGATTTCTGTAGATGGGCTTCCCTTCTAATTCCCACCTTTCCATATTGGCAGAAAGTGATTTTAGCACTCTAGCTGTCTCATATATCTAAAGGGGTGGGGGAGAGGGACTGGATGGGGAAGCTTCAGGTCTCTTCCTGGATGTGTTTCTACCAGCAGTGCTCCTAAGTCGGTCAACAACCAATATGTTAGATTCTACCTCCATGGATGCATCCTGCATGTGGGCCAGAGTAGTGGCTCTTCTTTCCCTCAACAGGAAGCAGAAATCGGGATCAAAGGCGCTAGCATAAGTGATATTTTCTGAGGCTTCAGAGGGTTTTATCTCATCAGGGATTTTATTGTACATTTTATTGAATCTCTTGGAGAAGTCGGAGACAGACTCCCCTTCTTTTCTCTTCAAAGACCCAAACTCTGTCATGTAATACATGAAGTCTTTTTTATCTCCCCACTGTCTCAAAAAGGCACTATCCAAAGATTCAATCCCGTCAATAGATCCAGGGGGCAGGGCCTTGAACCATTTTCTAGCCTCGCCTTGAAGGCTATGGACAAAAATTCTCATCCATACATCTACATGCATGATAACATTATCATCTGTAAAAATGTAAAAGGCTTCTAGGTTCTCTTCTGCAGTTATGTCCCCCTCGCCTGTAAACTTGGGCAGCTGCTTGAGGTAACCATCTGATGGGAGGGCATTGAGAGGCTGAGGTAACACAAGGGGAGCATACCTAGCAACTATGATGGCCTCCATTCTGGTCATTGGGGGATTTGCTCCCGCCATAGGAATATTATGTGGAGGAGAAATCGGAGGAGAAGGAGCTTGCAAAGAATATACTCGGGATGAGATTCTAAGGGGAGTGGGAAATAATAGGGGATGTAGGGAGAAGGCTAGCGAGCTTAAGCCGACAAATGTTTCTCTTTGTGCAGAAGCGATAGCAGTAACAAGAGGAGGAGTGGTAGAGCTAGGAGTGGGGAAATCTTCTGTGGCCCTGGGTCTACGCCAAGGTACATATTTAGGGGGGAGGGGAGTGACAAGTATTTCTCCCTCCAACCCCAGACCAGGGGGGGAAACCTCAACAGGAACACTCCCGAAATTCAGGAAACGGGAAACTTCATAAAATGGTCTGCTAAGAAACTGAGGAGGAGAAAATGGAGTTCCTACAGAAGGAGATGGCGGATTACTTGGTTCGGCGGCGACAAATTCTCCTTCAGAGGCCTTTCCTTTTCCGAGAACCACCTCCGGTTCAGTTTCAGGTGTAGCTAGAGGCAGCTGTGGGTGGGACCGCGTGTGCTTACCTCTGAAATCCACAATTGACACTGCAGGTTCGCCATAGTGGAGTCGCCAGGTGCACAACAACAATATTCAACGGCTTTGATACCTGATGCACCTTCAGAATCAGAGGCTCAATGTTGTTCAATCTTAGGGAAAATTTTCAACTTTTTCCTCGGCAACAATACCAGAAATGTTGGCGACGAAAGTCACTCTTGGATTGCAGCAAGAGCAGAGCCCGACGCCCATCAGTTTATGTCATGATTTATTTATAAAAAGGGGTGATCGAATGGAAGTTAACTCAAAACAATGTTGTTTCAACTCTGAAACTAGGCCAGGAATGCATGGGCAAGTGAGGTCTTAGATAAACTTCAGACAGTGAGTTGTAGTAAGGGTGAGTAGGGGGAAGACTTGTATAAGAGAACTGAAAAGGTTTGTTGTAAACATCAGGTTTCTAATAGACTGTAGGAGAAAACATCTAAACGCAAGATCTTCTTACATTCAAATGTAGAAAACCAGAGAATGCAACAATGCAACAATAAATCCTTTATCATAACATAATTGCAATGATTCGCATGAATCATTCGATCATGAACTCTCTCAGTATGAGATGAAAACTAGATGGGGTGAGAAGACTGTCTGTCATTAAACAAGAAATCTTACATACATATGCATAACCAGATAACTAGATATCCGTTAAAACCTTACAGTTGGGAGCTTCGCTCTACCATCGGTACCCTCAAAAATATCAAAACTAAGTATATATATATTCAAAACACTTTTCCCAACAGAGGCCTCCTAGACTTTCAGGATGAGGAGTCTCTTCAATCAAATCTGATCTGCACCCTTCTATCATACGCCACCTTAATTCTGCATGGATCATGCCAGGGTATAGTTGAGCCCTTAAATGTTGAATTAGCATGTGCAGGCTTCCCTGGCGAGTCGAGGACTTGCTGTGGATTTCATGAGAAGAACCAGTATAGAGGACCATCTTGGGTAGAATTTCAGCTGGGACATCCATACCCTGCAATTAATGCATGAGGCAAGGCTTCAACCACCCTCTCTCTTCTTCATTCATTTCAGGCAGGTATCGGGGTTTAGATCATGTCGGACCGGCATCTAGAGAACACAATGCCCTCCCCCTTTGAAACTCGACTCGGCGCTTTCGGCCCCTTCTGTATAGGATTTTCTACTCCCTCAAGTGACCACGGGCCATGACCCTGTGCCTATCCTCCAAAGTGCTTTCGACGTTTTGGGGTTCGTGGATAGGAGGGAGTAGGTCTTTCCTCTCCAAAATCGCGATGGGAAAAATGCTAGGAGGAACCTAACGGTTGCCACGCGTCCCCCCACTGGTTCGATGACCCTGAACTAATCCAGTAATACTGTAGGCCCGGGTCCGAGACGACTTCGCCGCTTCGCGCTTCGAGGATATGAAAGAGCTGCTACTTGCACTTCGAAATCACGATGGGCAAAATGCTGGGAGGGCCTAATCGCGCACCATGTGCTCCTCCGAGATGAACATCTAAGATTGCTCTCGACACTTTGGGACCCATCTTGCCAAATGATAAATATTAGCGCCCCTCCTTCAGGCATGTTCCCTTGTGACCAAGCGCCAAAACCATGGGCCTGATTCTGGGCACTTTTGACATTTTGGGATTCGAGGTTTCGAGATGTGAAATGACGAGGAGCGCTTACCCCTTGAACTCATGAATTCCGACATGGCATGGATGCGTGTCGCGTGTCCCTAATATGAATGATCGAGATAACATTCACTATTTTAAAAGGGGGCTTCTTTCAATCCCAGGCTCGCTTGACATGACCTGGCGCTAGGACCGTGGGCTCGACTCCAAAGGTGCCTTGACATTTCGCCGATCGACAATTTCAGCTGCAATGAATGGGAGGTCCCTTGTTTCCCGAAACACTGATCTTCACAATGCTGACTGGCTGCCACCTATCCCAACTGGATAGGACAACCCAGATCTATCTTGAACTATGGGTGCTACCCCTTGTGCTAAATCTCAGGCAACTTGACAGCCCCAAAATCCCGGTGATCGTCGATCAAATTTATAGGTGGATCTTGGCTACTGACAACCAAAATTCACCCACTAGCTTGACTTGTGACCCGAAAGAGATTCTCCCACTCTGTTCTTGGGCGCTTCTCGTGCAACCTGCAGACTTGGGTACCTTTATGCCCAAGACAAAAATTGTCGCTAACAACGAGGAAAGTTAAAAGTAAAAACATGGCTACTATAAGGGTGGTCATTGTTATGAGAATTCTTACCCTATACACAGGCTAAGATACCCTTTAAACCAAGAGCCCTTCTTTGGTCCAAATACATAATGAAACAAATAGTTGTTATGTTCCCTTTAAATCTAACGTAACCAATCAAATGAGAGAGAAGAAGAATATGGTGTACCTTATTTCGATGATTTTCCTTGTTGCTCCAACTCTTGGGCTTGATCTCCAAGCTCCTCAATGAAAATGAAATCTTGTAAAGACCAATAAAGAAACTCGTCCTCCTACTCTGTATGATTATATAAAGCAGATCAATCTACGAAGATTGAAACAAAAATAGACAAGCAAATGTAGAACACATGAACTTAAATAGAATAGATCAAGTATATATTAATTGGAAAGCCAAAGGAAAGTACTTACAAATCATGTTTGACAATGTAGTAACTTCTCCAAACTCTCTTCGTCCAACCCCTTGTAGGAATCTCTTACGATCAAAATGATGATACTTCAACAATTTCCTTCCCCTTTCACCATGAAAGTGCCTTCAATTTATAGGATTGGGAGGTTCAACCACCATGAGATAATAATGGAAATGGTTGAGGACATGAATCCATCCGTTGGGATTTGATCCTAAGATAGTGCCATAGGATAGGATTCGACCCAAAAAATCCTCCTCCCTTAAGAGTTGTCCCTTAAGAAAAGGCGGGATGCACCATATTTTCCTCTAACCACATTGGTGCTCCCTTTGAGTTAGAGAAAGAGAACCACTAGTGCCCCCTAAGTAAGGCAGTGGGGGCATTGACACTCCCTAAGCATGAGTAGAGGAGCACCACCCTTCATTAATACCTAGAAATGATCAATTTTTCCAAGTAAAAGGTGTGGTTCTAGACCTCAAATGGTGGGTTTTCTCTTCCAAACTGACTTAGGGATTGTGAAAAATGGGTTTCATGGTGTCAACAAGTTGTGACACTTGGAAAAGTGAATGCAACACTTAGTAAGGTGCATATGACACTTGAGATAGTTCATGTGACACTTAAGAAGTTGCATACGTCACTTTGTGACATTTGTGACACTTATGTGTGACATTTTGATGTGTAACAGTCACTAACAATTATAGAGAGCATCATTTTCCCTCTCTTAACCTCACTCAACCTACATGGTTGACACCTCAACAAATTGATGAAAGAAGAGCAAAGGGACTATATTTCAATTGTGATAGCAATTACATTAGGGGGCATAAATGTTGTGAGATGAAATTATTCTACACATATAGATTGTGAAGATGAAAAAAATCAAGAACTAGAACCATCATAATATCTAGAACTAAAAGAGACTACTCCAACCATATATTTTCATGCATTGGCCAATGCCAATACTCCACAAACCCTTTAGATAGAAGGATATATCAAAAAGAAAAAGGTAATGATGTTGAATGATTCTAGTAGTCTCCACAACTTTATTAATTGCAAATTAGTGAAACCTCTCAATTGATTTATATATCTAGCACCAAAGTATCAGGTAATGATTGCATATGGAGGTACAATAAATTGTCTAGGGAAGTGCCATAGTATTAATCTCACTATGGGGGAGCACTTATTGGATAGTCCCATGATTTCAATCCAAATGGGTGGTGCTAATGTTGTATTAGGGGTCCAATAGTTAGAATCATTGGGAACTATGACTCTTAATTTTCAGGAAGTTTTAATGAGATTTTCCTTGAAAGGAAAGGAAATAAAACTTGGAGGTATCCAAGGGAAACCCTCTAAAGTGAGAGGCTCTAACACCATGAATAGATTTATAAAAAGTGAGACATTTTGGTCACAATTGCACAATTGTGCTCACTAGATATTCAAACATATATACCCTCTGCTCCCATGGACCTCCAAAAATTTATCAACAATCATTTCAAGGTATTTGGAGAGATTCCTAAGGGTCTTCCACCTACTCGAGATCATGACCATGCTATTGATTTGAAACTAGGAAGTGCACCACCTAGTTCAAGAAATGTTAGAGGTTGGCATCATTCAACCAAGCCAAAGTGCTTTCTCTTCACTAGTGGTGATGTTTCACAAAAAGAAAGGTTCATGGCATATGTGTTTGTATTATAGAGAGCCCAACAAAATGGCCATTAAGGATAAGTTTCATATTCCTATCATTGTTAAATTATTAGATGAATTGCAATGACTAATTTACTTTACTAGGTTCGATCTCCATTTTGGATATCATCAAATCAGAATGAGGAAAGAAGACATCCACAAAATCGTGTTTAGAACACATGAAGGTCATTATGAGTTTTTCGTGATGTCATTTGACCTTACTAATGCACCTTCAACATTTCAAAGTTTGATGGATTCTATTTTCAAACCCTTCCTTAGAGAATTTGTGTTGGTATTTTTTGATGACATACTAATCTACAACAAATCTTGGGAAGAGGATGTACAACATGTTGACATAGTCTTAAAACTATTGAAAGGGAAACAATTATATGTGAAGCCTTCCTAGTGTGTTTTTGGGGTTCAAGAAGTGTAATATTTGGGTCATATTGTATCTCATGATTTTGACTTTTTTTTTGTCTTTATTAAAATCCAACCATAATTTTGAATGGTTAAAATTGTAATTTTGAATTGTTAAAATTGTAATTTTGAATTGTTAAAATTATTCTTTTTAATTCAAAAATAGATGCGGCACCCTTGAACAATTTAATTACAATAATATTAGAAAAGTTAACAAAATCATGAAAAACCCAGATAAAAAATGTATATTATATTTTTTAATTAAATGTTGGATATACAAGAGTGTATTTTTAATTACATGATGGATATACAAGAGTGTTTTTTAATTAAGTGTTAGATATATAACAATGCTATCACATTGAGTGCATTTCAACCATTTCTCCCAACCACTTAAAATAGACCCAATTAACCACATACAAAAGTGTATTTTTTAATTACATATTGAATAGACGAGAATGTATTTTTTAATTAAATATTGGATATATAAAAATGTTATCACACTGAGTGCAATCCAATCATTTCTTTCAAGCACAAAAAAATCAATTAACCACTCAATTAAAAACTAAAATTATAAAATTATTATTAATATTATGATTTTAGAATACTTCATATTTGGCTTTAGAATCTTTCAAAACGAACTACTACCATGAGAGTTATGGTCTTTGAAGTTAATGCCTCATTATAATAAATGCATTAAAGTGCTAACTTAGGACAAGTGGGTTGGTGGACATGGTAAAGTAACATATTTGTGGACAAGATGTTATATTATCAAATATTCGTAAAGTATTTTCTTTGAACATTTCCACTCGAGGAAATCAAGTCATGTCAAGTTCTACAAGTGCATTTGTAAAAAAGTTTATACACTATATAAATTTGAGAAAAAATTCTTCTCGGAAAAGTTCTACAAGTACAAGGTTGAGTTGAGGACCTCCCAAGAAGTTGAGAGACTCATAATCCAAAACTTCCACCACGTTGAGTATCTCATTCACATTTAGATGTGCCAATTTTATTTATTATTTTTTTAACACTTTCAATTTATGGTATTTTTTAATTTATTTTAAACATTTTTATTATCTCACAGTAATTAAATACATAACATTACAATGTTTTGGATGATTTATTATGTATACATGTTTAAGTAATTTCTCGATGTTGATACTTAATTGAAATGATCATTTTTGTGATTAATAATCTTAACATTAAAACACTATACACTTTAAAAGAAATGTTTTAGAAAATGGCTAGCACAACATTTTTCTTCACATCTAAGAGAATGTTTACAACTAAAGTATATTTATAGGTTAAAATAATAATATTTTTATTTAAGATGCTATTAAATTTTATATTGGCACGAAATGATGTCCAAACTAATAATATTAATAAATAATAATAATAATAAAATAAATCATGATAATATTAAATAATTTATAATTATAAATAATAATAAGAAGCAATAATAATAATATTAATGATAACATGTTTAAGGGACTTGGTTGGCTAGCAAAACAAATACATTGTCATGCTCACCCCAAAGATTCAAATTCGTTAGAGACTTCTTGAAGCATTTATTTTCCTTTCTCAACCGTGTTCATGGCTTTGTGACCCATCTTTAGTGATCCAAATGGATCCAAAAAGGCAAAAAATTCAAAGTTCTTGGATTCAGATGAAACCAGTGCCATCACATAGTGCTCGTTGTGTCGATTCCGGTGGTATATAGGGTTTCGAAAATGGCCTTTGTATGAGAAAGATATTGTGATCTAAAGTTCAAGTCAAATAGGTAAAAAGTCGAACGTCAAAGTCAACTGGTCAAAGGTCATACAACTGACATGGAAGATGACGTCAACAATATGTCATACTGACGTCGACATGACACATGACAACTCCAGGACGTACCACGTGGCAAGTGAATTTGGGATTTTCAGGGTCAAGTTGGACCAGTAAAAAATTGACACATGGCACTTTACGGAAGCTGACGTGGAAATCCATATAAGGACGTGGCACCAATGGAAGCTCAATGCATGGCAGTACAAAAGTTGAACGAGCAATTGAGGTGGCAGTATGAAAAGGTGATGTGCGGCTAGCGTGTTGTTGACTGGATCGATGACTGGGTTGTATGAGTTAGCCATAGTGTGACACGTGGCCCAATCACAAGGTGCCACATGGCACCCCAGATAAGGCCAATGAGGGCCAAGTCAAAAAATTTCTTGCACTTTCGACGGATTCAAACACGTGACCTCGAGACCAGGAAATAAACTACACACAGTGTGCCAACCAACACTCCGCATTTGTTGCTTGTTTATACATGTGGCATATTTTATTTTTAAGTTGGAGTAAGCGCAGAGTTTAGAGTTAGCGCCTAGTGGGCAGGACTAGCCCATCAACCAAGGCATGTTCCATGTGACCAGAGATGAAATCCAAGGGACAGGGATTCAGGGTATAGCGCCTGACACACCAGTGCATGGCCACATGGCTGCCATTTGACCAAGGGCCTAGAGAAAAGGGGTGCGGCCCAACATTTTGCTAATTATGGGTTTTTAACTATATAAAATGGATTTTTTAATATTTTATGCCCTTTTTAATGGGATTTTTGCCCAATTTTGGACGATTTGAGACCAGATTGAGGCCAAATCTTGGGAGGAAGTTGGGAGGTGATGGCCAACCCCAATACTATATAAACCAAGCATTATGTAGTTTTGAAATAAGTCACAAGTGACTCTTGAAGCAAGAGTGAGGAGAGGGAGTTTTTAGAAGAAAGGCTTGTTGGTTTGTCCTCATTGTGTAAGTGGCTTGTTTGAGCCCATTTGAGAGGGGATCATAGTGAGGTTTGTTTGAGTTTGTTCAAGGAGGTCTTGAATAGCAGATCAAAAGGCAGTTTGACATCAAATTCAAGGAGAATTTTTGAAGGCTAAAGCCATCTTAGGCAGTGAAGCCAGAAGAGTAATTGAGCTTATGAGTCTTATTCCGGGAGTTATACTCCGCCTTTTTGAGTGTTTTATGTTGCATCGGGTTCCTGAGATAGAGAAAAGTACAAATCAGTCAGTCAGAGAACTGATTGATATAATTTAGAAGATTTTTTTTTAGCATTGAGGAATAATAAAGAAGCCTCCCTGCAACTAAAGCTATTTATGGTTTGTGTCTTTGTGTTTTCTACAAGTTCTCTTCATTCTTTAACCTTTTTACCGCTCATATAATTCACATGCATTGTCAAAAAATATCTTGTTAAAATCAAAGTCAAGTTGTAAATTACTAAGCACTGATTTTAGATCAAGTGGTATCAGAGCAGGTTGACTATATTGTAGGAATTGTGAATAAGCATGGGGAAAAGTTTGAAGAGAGATAGAATCTAGGAACTCGAGAAAATTCAACGGGGATTCAGCTCATTCTAGGAAAGGCTTCATTAAATTTGTCCCAGCAAAAAATTATTGCTCACATTGTCAAAGGAATGGGCATTGTGAATATAGCAGTTGGAAGCTACATCCGGAGTTGAGACGCTCCAAAAATCTTGAAGTGCCAGAGAAGAAGAAGGATACTGCAGAAAAACAGAAGAACGACCATGAAACTCCATCGGCAGGAGATGGGTCATTTGCTTGGAAATGGGAATATTTATACCACATATGTAAATGTTTCATCGAGTCAATGTCCAGTCTACTTGATGTAATAAAAGTGATTTGATCTATGAAATCACTTATTGAGTCTAGCTAATGTTTTGTTGAGTCTAGACTATTTATTGTTTAATTTATTTGATTGATGTAATGATGTATTCAATTGATGTAATAACCTTTTGGAGGACCAAAAGGTCCCAGTGGAGATGTGTGATCCAAATGGATCCAAAAAGGACAAAAAATCAAAGTTCTCAGATTCGGAAAAAACTAGCGCCATTGTGTAGTTCTCATCGTGTTGATTCTGACGGTATATTTTGTTTCGAAAATGGCCTATGTATGTGAAAGATATCGCGATCTGAAGTTCAGGTCAAACACACAAAAACTCAAAGGTCAAAGTCAATTGGTCAAAGGTCATATAAATGACGTCAATAGTACGTAATGTTGATGTCAGCATGACATGTGGTAGCATCGGGACGTGCCACATGGCATGGGAATTTGGCATTTTCAGGGTCGAGTTGGATCGGTAAAAATTTCACACGTGGCATTGTACAGAAGCTGACGTGGCAATTTGTATGATGATGTGGCACCAGTGGAAGCTCAACACATGGTTGTACAGAAGATGACCCAACAACTGAGGTGGTAGTACGACAAGGTGATTTGCGGATGATGTGTTGTTGACTGGATTGATGACAGTGCAGTTGACTAGGTTGTACGGTCAAGTCAGAGCGTGACACATGGGCCAATCACAAGGCACCAAGTGGCACCCCAGATAAGGCCAATGAGGGCCAAGTCAAAAATTTGTTTGCACTTCCAACGGATTCAAACATGTGACCTCCGGACCAGGAAATAAACTACACACATCATGACAACCAACACGTCGCATTTGTTGCTTGTTTATACATGTGGCACCACATTTTATTTTTAAGTTGGAGTTAGTGCGAAGTTTAGAGTTAGCACCCAGTCAGCAGGACTAGCCCGCCGACCAAGGTGCATTCTATGTGACCAGATCTGAAATCCAAGGGCCAGGAATTCGGGGTAAAGTGTGTTGAAATAATGTAACTACGAAGAGTATTCTTATTATTATTGTTATTTTATTCAT
>SNQJ01S0138341.1:22695-38192 GCA_010110895.2 Picea sitchensis | reverse complement strand
TGTTGGGTTTTCTTCCCCTAGAGGGTTTCCCAGGATAAATGTTGTGTCTCTTGTGAATGTGTATTTCTCAGTGATCTTGTTCTTATGTTGTTCTTATCTATTGAAATGCAAAGAACTATAATAATGGCATAAACATTAACAAAGTTCCTGTCACACTAGCACATGGCCACCATTTGAACAAGAGCTTGGAGAAGAGGGGTGCGGCCCAACATTTTTCTAATTTGACTATATAAAATGGATGTTTTGATATTTTATGCCCTTTTTAATGGTATTTTTGCCCAATTTTGGACGATTTGAGCCCAGATTGAGGCCAAATATTGGGAGGAAGTTGGGATGTGATGCCCAACCACAATAATATATAAACCAAGCATTATGTAGTTTTGAAACAAGTCACAAGTGACTCTTGAAGCAAGAGTGAGGAGAGGGAGTTTTCAGAAGAAAGGTTTTTTGGCCTGTCCTCATTGTGTAAGTGGCTTGTTTGAGCCCATTTGAGAAGTGATCTTGGTGAGGCTTGTATGAGTCTGTTCGAGGAGGTCTTGAACAACAGATCAGAAGGAAGTTCGGCAACAAATTCAAGGAGAATTTGTGAAGGCTAAATCCATCTTAGGTAGCGAAGCCAGAAGAGTAGTTGAGCTTGTGAGGATTATTCCGGGAGTTCTACTCCACCTTTTTGAGTGTTTTCTGTTACATCGGGTTCCTGAGAAAGAGAAGAGTACAATTGATTCAGTCAAAGAACTGAGTGATGTAATTTAGAAATATATTTTTCAGCGTTGATGAATAATAAAGAATCCTCCCTACATCTAAAGGCTCGGAGACGTAGGCAAATTTCCCGAACTCCGTTATCAATTTCTGGTGTTCAATATGTTTATGGTTTGTATCTTTGTGTTTTATGCAAGTTCTCTTCATTCTTTAAGTTTTTGACCACTCATATAATTCACATGCATTGTCAGAAAAGATCTTGTTAAAATTGAATTCAAGGTGTAAATTACTAAGCACCAATTTCATATCAAGTGGTATCAGAGCAGGTTGACTATATTGCAAGAATTGTGAATAAGCATGGGGAAAGGCTTGAAGAGAGCTAGAATCTAGGAACTCGAGAAAATCCAACAGGGGTTCAACTCAGTCCAGGAAAGGCTTCATTAAATTTGTCCCAGCACGAAATTATTTCTCACATTGTCAAAGGAATGGGCATTGTGAAGATAGATGTTGAAAGCTACATCTAGAGTTGAGACGCTAAAAAAAGCCTGAAGTGCCAGAGCAGAAGAAGGATGCTACAGAAAAGTAGAAGAGCGACCGTGAAATTCCATCGGCAAGAGATGGGTCATCTGCTTGGAACTGGGCATATTTTATGTCACATATGTAAATGTTTCATCGAGTCAATGTTCTAGTCTACTTGATGTAATAAAAGTGATTTGATCTATGAAATCACTTATAGAGTCTAGTTAATGTTTTGTTGAGTCTAGACTATTTATTGTTTATTTTAGTCGATTGATGTAATGATGTAGTCAATTGATGTAATAACCTTTTGGAGGACCAAAAGGTCCCAGTGGGGAGGTGTGATCCAAATGGATCAAAAAAGGACAAAAATTCAAAGTTCTTGTATTTAGATGAAACCAACACCATCGCATAGTGCTCATCGTTCTGATTTCGACGATATATTTGGTTTCAAAAATGGCCTTCGTATGCGAAAGATATCACGATCTGAAGTTCAGGTCAAAGTCAACTGGTCAAAGGTTATATAAATGACGTGGAAGATGATGTCAACATGACACGTGGAAGCACCAGGACATGCCATGTGGCAGGTGAATTTGACATTTTCAGGATCAAGTTGGACCAACAAAAAGTTGACATGTAGCACTATACGAAAGCTGACATGGAAATCTATATGATGACATGCCACCAATGGGAGCTCAACACACGGCAGTATGGAAGATAGCCGAGAAGATGAGGTGGCAGTATGACAAGGTGATGTGTTTCTAACTAGATCGATAACTGTGCAACTGACTGGGTTGTACGATCCAGTCAGAGTGTGACACATGGCCCAATCACAGGGCACCACGTGGAACCCTGGATAAGGCCAGTGAGGGCCAAGTCAAAAATTTGTTTGCACTTCCGACAGATTCTAACATGTGATCTCCAGTCCAGGAAATGAATTACACACAGTGTGCCAACCAACATGTCACATTTGATGCTTGTTTATACATGTGCCACATTTTATTTTTAAGTTGGAGTTAGTGCAAAGTTTGGAGTTAGCGACCAGTCAGTAAGGCTAGCCCGCCGACCAAGGCACGTTCCATGTGACCAGAGCCAAAATCCAAGGGCTAGGGATCTGAGGTATAACACATGTCACACAAGTGCATGCCACATGGCCACCATTTGACCAAGGGCCTGGAGAAAAGGGGCGCAACCCAACATTTTTCCAATTGTGTGTTTTTAACTATATAAAATGGATTTTTTAATAATTTATGCCCTTTTTAATGGGATTTTTGCCCAAATTTGGAAGATTTGAGCCCAGATTGAGGAAAAATCTTGGGAGGAAGTTGGGATGTGATTCCCAACCCCAATACTATATAAACGAGGAATTATGTAGTTTTGAAACAAGCCACAAGTGACTCTTGAAGAAAGAGTGAGGAGAGGGAGTTTTTAGAAGAAAGGCTTGTTGGCCTATCCTCATTGTGTAAGTGGTTGTTTGAGCCCATTTGAGAGGGGATCTCAGTGAGGCATGTTTGAATCTTTTTGAGGAGGTCTTCAATAGTAGATCAGAAGGAAGTTTGGCAACAAATTCAAGGAGAATTCGTGAAGGCTAAATACATCTTAGACAGCGAGGCCAAAAGAGTAGTTGAGCTTGTGAGGCTTATTCTAAGAGTTATACTCCACCTTTTTGAGTGTCGTCTATTGCATCAGGTTCCTGAGAAAAAAAAGAGTATAGATGAGTCAATTAAAGAACTGATTGATGTAATTTCGAAGCAGATTTTTGAGCATTGACAAATAATAAAGAAGACTCCCTACAGCTAAAGGCCTGGAGACATAGGAAGATTTTCCAAACTTCGTTATCAATTTATGGTGTTCAATCTGTTTATGGTTTGTCTCTTTGTGTTTTCTTCAAGTTCTCTTCTTTCTTTAATTTTTTTACCGCTCATATAATTCACATGCATTGTAAGAAAAGATCTTGTTAAAATCGAAGTCAAGGTGTAAATTACTAAGCACCGATTTTAGATCAATTGGCATCAGAGCAGGTTGATTATATTGCAGGAATTGTGAATAAGAATGAAGAGAAATAAAATCCAGGAACTCGAGAAAATCCAATGGGGATTTAGCTCAGTCCAAGAAAGGCTTCATCAAATTCGTCTCAACATGAAATTATTTCTCACATTGTCAAATGAGTGGGCATTATGAAGATAGTTGTTGGAAGTTGCATCCAGAGTCGAGACACTCCAAAAATCATGAAGTTCCAGAGCAGAAGAATGATGCTATAGAAAAGCAGAAGAACAACCGTGAAACTCCATCGACAGGAGATGGGTCATCTTCTTGGAACTGGGAATATTTTATGCCACATATGTAAATGTTTCATCGAGTCAATGTCTAGTCTACTTGATGTAATAAAAGTGATTTGATCTATGAAATCACTTACTAAGTCTAGTTAATGTTTTGTTGAGTCTAGACTATTTATTGTTTATTTTAGGTGTTTGATGTAATGATGTAGTCAATTGATGTAATAACCTTTTGGAGGACCAAAAGGTCCCAGTGGGGAGGTGTGATCCAAATGGATCCAAAAAGGCCAAACATTCAAAGTTATTGGATTAAGACAAAACCAACGCCATAATGTAGTGCTCGTCATGCCGATTCTAGAGGTATATTTGGTTTTGAAAATGGCCTCTATATGCGAAAGATATCGCAATCTAAATTTCAGGTAAAACATGTAAAAAGTCAAAGGTCAAAGTCAATTGGTCAAAGACCATACAACTGACGTGCTAGATGACATCAACAGTATGTCATGCTGATGTCAGGATGACACATGGAAGCTCTAGGACGTTCCATGTGGCAGATGAATTTGGCATTTTTCAGGGTCGAGTTGGACCAGTAAAAAGTTGACACGTAGCACTATACGAAAGCTGATGTGGCAATTCATATGATGAAATGGCACCAATGGAAGCTCAACACATGGTAGTATGGAAGATGACCGAGCATTTGAGGTGGCGGTATGGAAAGGTGACGTGTGGATGATGTGTTTCTGACTGGACCGATGAATTTGCAGTTGACTGGGCTCTACAAGCTAGTTATAGCGGGACACATGGCCCAATCACAAGGTGCCAGGTGGCACCCCGGCTAAGGCCAATGAGGGGCAAGTAAAAAAATTGTTTTCACTTCTGACGGATTCGAACGCATGACCTCTAGACCAGGAAACGAACTACACACAATGTGCCAACCAACACGCTGCATTTGTTGATTGTTTATACATGTGGCACATTTTATTTTTAAGTTGGAGTTAGCGTAGAGTTTGGAGTTAGCACCCGATCGACAGGGCTAGCCCATCGACCAAGGCGTGTTCCATGTGACCAAAGCCAAAGTTAAAGCGAAAGGGATCCAGGATATAATGCCTGTCACACCAGCGCATGACCATATGGCCACCATTTGACCAAGGGCCTGGAGAAAAGGGGCGCGACCCAACATTTTTCCGATTATGGGTTTTTAACTATATAAAATTCATTTTTTAATATTTTATGCCCTTTTTAATGGGATTTTTGCCCAATTTTAGAGGATTTCAGCTCAGATTGAGGCCAAATCTTGGTAGGAAGTTGGGATGTGATGCCCAACCCCAATACTATATAAACCAAGCATTATGTAGTTTTGAAACAAGTCACAAGTGACTCTTGAAGCAAGAGTGAGGAGAGCGAGTTTTCAGAAGAAAGGCTTGTTGGTATGTCCTCATTGGGTAAGTGGATTGTTTGAGACCATTTGAGAGGGGATCTCGGTGAGGCTTGTTTAAGTCTATTTGAGGAGGTCTTGGACATAAAATCAGAAGGTCGTTTGGCAGCAAATTCAAGGAGAATTTGTGAAGGATAAATCCATCTTAGGCAACGAAGCCAGAAGAGTAGTTGAGCTTGTGAGGCTTATTTCGGGAGTTCTACTCCACATTTTTTAGTGTCATCTATTGCATCGGGTTCCTAAGACAAAGAAGAGTACAATTGAGTCAGTCAGAGAACTGAGTGATGTAATTTCGAAGCATATTTTTGAGCATCGAGGAAAAATAATTAAGCGTCCTTGTAGCTAAAGTCCTGGAGACATAGGCAGATTTGTTGAACTCCATTATCAATTTCTGGTGTTCAATTTGTTTATGGTTTGTCTCTTTGTGTTTTCTGCAAGTTCACTTCATTCTTTAAGTTTTTTACCACTCATATAATTCACATGCATTATCCAAAAAGATCTTGTTAAAATCGAAGTCAAGGTGAAAATTACTAAGCATCGATTTCAGATCAAGTGGTATCAGAGTAGGTTGACTATATTGCAAGAATTGTGAATAAGCATGAGGAAAATCTTGAAGAGATATAGAATCAAGGAAATCGAGAAAATCCAATGGGGATTCAGGTCAGTCTAGGAAAGGCTTCATTAAATTCATCCCAGCACGAAATTATTGCTCAAATTATCAAAGGAGTGGGAATTGTGAAGATAGTTGTTGGAAGCTGCATCCAGAGTTGAGATGCTCCAAAAATCCTAAATTGCCAGAGCAGAATAAGGATGTTGCATAAAAGAGAAGAACGACCATGAAACTCCATTGGTAGGAGATGGGTCATCTTCTTGGAAATGGGCATATTTTATGCCACATATGTAAATGTTTCATCGAGTCAATGTCTATTCTACTTGATGTAATAAAAGTGATTTTCTATTTGAAATCACCTACTGAGTCTAGTTAATGTTTTGTTGAGTCTATACTATTCATTGTTTATTTTAGTCGATTGATGTAATCTAGTCAATTAATGTAATAACCTTTTGGAGGACCAAAAGTTTCTAGTGGGGAGGTGTGATCCAAATGGATGCAAAAAGGCCAAAAATTCAAAGTTCTCAGATTTAGACGAAACCAACACCATCACATAGTGCTCTTCGTGATGATTTTGGCAGTATATTTGGTTTCAAAAATGGCCTCCGTATGCGAAAGATATTGTGATCTGAAGTTCAGTTCAAACATGCAAAAAGTCAAAGGCTAAAGTAAATTGGTCAAAGACCGTACAAATGACATGGAAGACGACATAAGTAGTACGTCATGTTGATGTCATCATGACATATGGAAGAACCATAATGTGCCATGTGGTAGGTGAATTTGGCATTTTCAGGGTCGAGTTGGACCAGTAAAAAATTGACACGTGGCACTGCATGGAAGCTGATGTGGCAATCCACACAATGATGTGGCACTAGTGGAAGCTCAACACATGGAAATATGGAAGCTGGCTGAGCAATTAAGGTGTTGGTATGAAAAGGTGGTGTGCGGTTGATGTGTTGTTGACTGGATCTATGATTGTGCAGCTGACTGGATTTTACGAGCCAGTTATAGCGTGACACATGGCCCAATCACAAGGAAACACATGGTACCTCGGATAAGGCCAATGAGGGCCAAGTAAAAAAAAAAATCCACTTCTGGTAGATTCGAACACATGACCTTTGGACCAGGAAACAAATTACACATAGCGTGCCAACCAACACATTGCATTTGTTGCTTGTTTATACATGTGGCACATTTTATTTTTAGGTTGGAGTTAGTGCCCGGTTGGTCAGACTAGCCAGGCGACCAAGGCACATTCCATGTGACCAGATCCGAAATCCAAGGGTCAGGGATCTAGGTTATAGTGCCTGTCACACCATCGCATGGCCACATGGCCACCATTTTACCAAGGGCCTGGAGAAAAGGGGTGCGACCCAACATTTTTCCAATTGTGGGTTTTTAACTATATAAAATGGATTTTTTAATATTTTATGCCCTTTTTAATGGGATTTTTGCCCAATTTTGGAGGATTTGAGCCCAGATTGAGGCCAAATATTGGGAGGAAGTTAGGATATGATTCCCAACCCCAATACTATATAAACCAAGCATTATGTAGTTTTGAAACAACTCACAAGTGACTCTTGAAGCAAGAGTGAGGAGAGGAAGTTTTCAGAAGAAAGGCTTGTTGGTTTGTCCTCATTGTGTAAGTGGATTGCTTGAGCCCATTTGAGAGGGGATCTCAGTGAGGTTTGTTTGAGTCTGTTCGAGGAGGTCTTGAACAATAGATCAGAAGGAATTTTGGCAGAAAATTCAAGGAGAATTTGTGAAGGCTAAAGTGATCTTAGGGAGTGAATCCAGAAGAGTATTGAGCTTGTGAGGCTTATTTTGGGACTTCTACTCCACCTTTTTTAGTTTTGTTTGTTGCATCGGGTTCTTAAGACATAGCAAAGTACAATTGAGTCAGTCAAAGAAATGAAGGAATTTCAAAGAATATTTTTTTTCCCTGAGGAATATTAAAGAAGCCTCCCTGTAGCTAAAGGCCCAAAGACGTAGGTAGATTTTCCAAACTCCGTTATCAATTTCTGGTGTTCAATTTGTTTATGGTTTGTCTCTTTTTGTTTTCTGCAATTTCTCTTCATTCTAGTTTTTTACCACTCATATAATTCACATGCATTGTCAGAAAAGATCATGTTAAAATCGAAGTCAAGGTGTAAATTACTAAGCATCGATTTCACATCATTCAGTGTGCTAAAACTCACAATGACATCCATATTCAACTTTGATTCCAAAGAACCCTATAGAGGGTTTTTATTGTGGTTTGTAGGTTATGTGCATGCTAATTGAGCCTGAGAAGTAGCCTTTGGGACCTAAGGCCCAAGTGTTTTCCTTCCCTAACCATGTCACTTGAGCTCTAGAAAGTTTATTTAGGATTTAAGCCCCTTGTTCCCCCTCATGACCAAGTTTAGACCCCAAATCCCATTTCCAGTGCACAAAACATACTCATGGCACATGTATCCCATTCTAATGCTAAATAACCCCAACCATGGCCTCGAGAATTATTCATGGTTTGGGCTCGAGACACATTCTCATTTAGGGCATGTGTTATGGTTTAATCATGGAAGTCATATCTCTCTAGTTGGCCAGATATACCATATAAGAGTCTCATGTAGTCATTCAAGGATGCATTCAACACTATATCCTTAAAATATTTGTAGGTAATAGGTGTTGTTCAAGTCAAATAAGCATGAACTGCATAATTTAAGGCACAAGGCCCATTATTCTCCTCTCGTGACCTTGATTACACCTCTAGACACATTGTTGGTGCACAAATAACCTAGTGATTGAGGCCATAGCACCCTTGGAGGTGATTGATAACCAACAAAGCTTATATGTGGAGGTTTCAAGAGTCGTCTATGGTGTTTGAGCTTGAGAATAAAGGTTTAGGTTTAGAGTATCTTGTTTCTATTCCTAGACTATGGTCACAAACTTGAGACCTATCCAAGATGTCTAAGACCTCATAATGACCCCATACTAAACTCATATGTCAAGGACTCCCTAAAGAGGGATCATGTAGTGAATTTTAGGTGTTTTTCATGGTGTTCAAGCTCAAGAAGGTTCAACTAGAGATTAAGGTTGGTGTTTCCCCCTTGACCATGTTTATGCCTTGACAAACATTTCCAATGCAAAACATTACTCATGGTTCTTGTATCCCACTCATAGGCCAAATATCCTTTGTAAAGATCATTCATGTTGGTTTGAGTACTTATTCAATTCTCTTGATCTAGAGAAGCTTCAATAAGATCCTAAGACACTTGTTTTCAGTCTTTGATGATGGTCAAGGCCCCACCAACCACCCATTCTCTTGTGTGGTGGTATGAGGACTTGTTCATGGAACTTGAGCCTAAGAAGCTAGGTTTAGGGCCCAAGGTTGTAGTTTCCCTCCCCCAGCCAATGTCAAATTCCCGAGGATGTTATTTCCCTACCATGACTATCATCAAGATCTTGAGACCCAACTGTGATGCGTGAAACAACTTAAGGGAACCCGTATCTAAATCCTAGTGGAAAAAACCCCTAGTTAGAGTTTGTGTTGTTGTGTCTAGGGTTTGTTCATGGCACTTAAGATTGGGAAGGTTCAATTAGGGATTAAGGCCCTTGCTTACCCCCTTAACCATGTTTAGACATCCAGGATCATTTCCATTTCCAATGCAAAAAACCTACTCATGGCACTAATATACCACTCAAAGGCTAGAAAAGAATCCCTACAAAGGACTCATGTGTTGGTTTGAGGACTTGTTTAAGGCTCTTGAACCCTAGAATGTTCAAGGGATTGTTAAAGGATGTTAATCTAGCAATGGAACCAATAGCACCATTGGAGGTGATTGATAACCAACATAAGTGGATACCTTGATTTCTTGTGGATTTCCCGCACTCTCCTTATTAACTTTGTAGTTACCTTACTCTTTGATTACTGGACATAGGATAACCTTGGAATTTATTTGAAAGGATAACTAATATTTTAAGGACCATTGATTTTGACCTGTTGTAACAACAAAACACATGCATTATTAATGTGTGCATGATAATAATGATAATAATGCACATGTGTTCCTACCTATATAAAACAAAAACAACATGAACCCAACTTTGTTGTCTCTAAAAATCAAGGCCTTTTCAAGACAAACACAATTGTTTCCTAGGAAATACTAGTGTGGAAATAATTTAGGTTTTTTAGTGTAACTGGGAAGGAAAGTTTTGTTAAGTTTTTGTTCTATTTGATTTTTGTGAATATGGTAAATAGACACAATCACAAAGAAATTCTAATAGGAAGGAGAAGCCCCCTAAAAAAATTCATTGAACTAAGAGAAAAAAGTACATTTGGGTGTGGAAAAACACAAACATCCAACAGTCACCACCTCAATTCCTTAAACAATAGATGTTGCAGTGATCTCTACTTCATCACCATAAGTGAAGCATATGTGCCAAGTGGAGGGTATTCTAATTTTGACAACAATTAAACCTCCAATTAATATTGCATCAATAAATAATGATGAAGTTGAAGTAAACATCGAAATTTTACATGGAGTTAATTATATCGAGGGAGAAATTAGGCAGTCAAATTTTGTTCAACCTTACAATAAAGAGGATCCTATGATGAAAGTTGATTTTGAATTCGACTCTTCTTTCATTTGGGAGTGGTGCATCTTTCAAGAGATTAAAAAGGAAACACAATTCATATAAGATATTTTTCCATAATTTTATTAATTAACAAACTTACAAAAGAAAATTAGAATAAATATAACAAAACTAATCACAGATGAGATTGCAAGTCTTGAGGGTGTTGATCACCTACTCTATGCCCCAAGATTCTTTATGATGCCTCCTTGAAATAATTACAAGAATCAATTACCAAAAAAAATCAAAATTCCTAAAATCAATTCCATTGACATTGGATAAGAATTTCGTCAACTAATGATCTCACTGTGAATATCTCAAGTAACAACAGAGATTGTCCTTCCTGGCTAGGAGGTGGAGGAATTGGTTGAAAAATCTACTCCAAGGAAAAAATGGGGGATGAGGTGGATGTAGATGGAGCCACTACATATGTAACCATAGTATATGAAATGGTGGACACAACAAAGGGAGCTACATCAATATGGATGGGTGCAACCACAATGTATGGGTGGATCTGAAAAGGTGGTGGGGTGGGAAGAAATAAACCCCCATGGGATACAACATCAGAAAAGGTCCCTCAATGAGGAAAAATGGAATACTAAGGACTGGGGTAGGGTGCCTAGGGACCAAACCCACCCTGTATTATTGAATTCATGGTGTATGTCACACACCCACTACGATGACTAATTTTTTTTTGTCTTTTCTTCGAGGGACAGAATCCCTGAATTTCTACGGGGCCTAGCACAGACCATCCCTTCTCTTATACTCCTCCAAGCGACCACAACCTGGCCTTAGCGCAAGCACCTTTCACAACTCGTGAGTTAGAGAGTCAAGGATCTCGACTCCTCTTTCTCCAAACGTCGATACCCGAAATGCGATACGAGTATGGCTCCCTTCTCACTAGTGCCTGCTACATATAACCGTAGGCTAGGCTAAACAATAGCACTACTCACGTCTCGCGACTTAGCAAGTTGGAGTGTTGAGCCCTCGTACTCCTCCTTTGCGAATCCCTGAAACACGATAAGTCAACAATGGGTTGACTCTTTCCCAGGCGACATGTGTCCACCACCTGTCACTCGCTTCCAACTTTCTCTAGGAGCTTGTTGTTACACCACCTGTCAACCACATGATCCCCACCTAATGGATGTGCCACATGTTCGCATGAGCCCTTGATGCTCGGCACTTCGTGACTTCTGCAGTCGAAAAGAAATACTTTCAACCTTTGAACCCCTGATACGCGATACCACGCGGAGGTTCCGATCCAATGGTTCTCCTGTGGCTTGGATCCAACGACCACGATCACGTTTCGATTTCGTGAATCATGGGTTCATGCAGTCCTACCCTACCACTCCAAGTCGTGAGTTAGTGAAATTCTACCCGACTTCCATGCGCCCTGTGCCGATGGACGGTTCTGAATACTTTGGGACTTTCAGGACATTGTTGAGTCCACTCTCCTACCTATGCAAAGGTTAAGCTTGACGATCAATAGAGCTCTGTCAGATCCTTGGATCGGCGATCCTAGATCCCATAGCTACTTGCGAAGGCTGAAAGGGTCGAGGTGTTAACGCCTGTTCTCCTCCTCTAGATCCATCAGTCTTGATAGATCTGGGGTATTTCCAAAAGGATTCCGACCGTTCGTCTACCAAATGATGGGGTATTCTCTTTCGATAATTGGACTCGCTATCCTTTCTGAGCTTGAATCATGAAATTCAACCTCATGGAGCTTCAAACTCCCACTACTCCGAGACCTTAGAGAGATACTCTTTCTTGCATAAGGTTTCCAGACCCGGATCACATGAACCTTCAGACGGTTCTTGGGCAATTGTCCCTGATCTTAGTCGAGTCTCTAGGTAAAGGTTCGGTACGATTCCAAGGTTTATGGGGTAATTCCTGGGGAAGAGTAATCTCGAGGGGCCTTCCCAGAGTATTACGAGAATCAAGCAAACAAGATGATTCTCGATGGAGTGAACTCATGCCCCAGACTTAATCATTTGTACAGAAACCAACTATGGCATGTAAGTATACACATGCATACATTATTTCCAGTCTAAAACACTAGGCAATAATTCCACACATAAATCATTATGGGAATATAAACATGAGCATGTATTCATGATATTCAATTCAAAATACAAGGCATAAAATACTTATCAGATCCACCAAGTGTGATGAAACTGTTGAGAGGGGTGCTCGTTTCCACCCAACCGTAGGCTCAGTGACTCCAAACGGATTTACCACTAGCCACCCCCGAGCTATACCATGATGCTTTGAGATTCAGTCTCCTACTTCCAGCTCAATGGAAGTCAAGGACAAAGGTTACTCTCCTTCTCCTATGTTCAGAACTCCCTGTGTTTCCATAGTTTCTCCAGTTCTCTTCTGCGATCCCTGTCGCGCGTGCTCTCTCTCTACCCTTTACCACACTTCTTCTCTTTCCTTTTTCTCTGCAAGATTGCGTGTGGCGCAAATTTCCCCATCCGTGGTCAGGTTTGAAAGATTTTACGGATGGGCGGTTCACCCCCATCCCCTCATTAAATCTTGAGGAGCCTCCCCACCTACCAATCTAATGGAAAATCCATTCTAGGGTCAGAGAGTTGCTTTGGTCTTTGAGCAAGTAAAAACTAGTATGGTATTGGCTCAGTGTAAGTTAACGCAACCATTCTAGGTCCCTTCCACCACCTCTCATTAGACATCATGGTCTCTTTTAGCACATCCCCCTTCCAACAGTCATGCAACACATATTCATAACATAATTTACATCCATCGACCTTTTATACTAAGGTTCGTTAAATCAAACATTCACATCTTTGAGTTTGCCATAGTTCTTGGCCAATATAGTTATTTTTATAGACTGGGGTATGGGCGGGAAATGGGGTGTTACAATTCCCTCCCAGCAAAGGGAACTTATTCTCCTCGATGTTCTAATATAAATATGCATGTATGTTTTTATAGACTGGGGGAAATAGGGTGTTACAATTCCCTCCCCCTTAAAGGAACATTATCCTCGATGTTCTATCTATAAATATGACATGTATGTACAGAAGTAAACAAAATCGGATATGTCTGTTTCATGGCATCTTCCATTTCCCACGTAGCCTCATATGGGCCAAAATGTTTCCACTGCACCTTGACGTGTGCAATGGTTCAATTTCTGAGTGGGGTTTCCTTTCTGTCCAGTATGCATTGAGGTTCTGGAAGGAATTATCCCTCTAGTTCCACCTAGATCACAGACTAGTCAATTATATGATTAGAATCATGTACATATTTCTTCAATAATGAAACATGGAAAACATTATGTGCTTTTACCGTGGGAGGAAGTGCTAGCCTATAGGCTACAACTCCCACTCTATATAGAACTTCAAAGGGTCCACAATACCGAGGTGCCAACTTGGGACAAGCTCCCATCCTTAGGGAACTCTTCCTGGGCCTAACTCTGAGATATACATGGTCTCCCGTCTTGAATTCTCTTAGAGTTCTCTTTCGGTCGGCGTAACTTTTTTGTCTATTCTGAGCGACCTTTAGATTTTGTTTTATTTGAATCACTTGTTGTTCCATTTATTTCAACATGTTGGGTCCAATAGTAATTCTATTTACAGGATTACTCCAACTGACTAGAGTGTTGCATGGCCTACCGTAGAGGACTTCGAAAGGACTCGTCTTTAGGGATTCTTGGTAGCCGTTGTTGTAGGCGAATTCCACCAATGGCAGGTAATCTTCCCATTTTTTGGGTTGATGCATTACAAGCATCCTTAGCATGTCTTCTAATATTTGGTTCACTCTTTCCATTTGTCCATTGGTTTGAGGATGATAAGCTATGCTAAACAGTAATTTGGTCTCCAAACCAACCATCAAGGATTTCCAAAAGTTGGAAGTAAATTTCGTGTCTCTGTTAGACATGATCTCTTTAGGCATACCATGTAGTCTGAATATCTCCTTCATGAATACGTTGGCGATGTCTATTGCCTCTCAAGTTGACTTGACGGGGATAAAATGAGAGGACTTGCTCAATTTATCCACCACTACCATGATGGCGTCATTCTGTTTGGTCGAGGTTGGTAATCCGGTGATGAAATCCATGGACATGGTTTCCCATTTCCATTTTGGGATTGGTAGAGGTTGTAATAATCCTATTGGGTGTCGGTGTTTTTCTTTAACCTATTGGAATTCTATGCATTTGGCTAAGTACTCAGCTATGTATTTCTTCAATCCAGGCCAATAGAATTGTTTCCTGGTGGCTGTGATCATCTTCTGGTATCCTAGATGACCAGTATATGGTTTTTTATGTAGTTCATCCATTATGAACCTCTTCAAGTCATCACAATCCGGAATATAAAATCTATTTTTGTAAGTTAGCAAACCTCCATCTATCATTTGGTAGCCTTCATACTTTATCCCTGTGGGTTCTTTCTCCAGGTATGAGGTCACAGTTTGGAAGAATGTGTCTGTTTCTTGTGCATTCCTGACTCTTTCCTTGACATTCGTCTCGTAGGTGCTCACCGCTGTCAGGTGAATTGTTTTCATACTCCTACTAAGGGCATCATCCACCTTATTTTCCTTTCCTTTAATATGTTTGATTTCAAAATCAAACTTGCTAAGGAAGGCCATCCACCTAGCTTGTCTGGCATTGAACTTTGGTTGGTCAAACATATATCACAATCCACAGTGGTCTATCATAAGTACAAATTTCCTTCCTAGGAGGTAATGCCTCCACATTTTTAAGGCGTGCACTATGGCGGCTAGTTCTAGATCATGGGTCACATAGTTGACTTCATGCTCATTCAATTTTCGGGATTCATAGAAGACTACACTTCCTCCTTGCATAAGGACTCCTACAATCCCTTCCTTGCAGGCATCTGTGCACATGAGGAAGTCAGCTTTGGGATCGACGGTCTTCAACATGGGTGTGTGGGTCAGTAGATGTTTTAGGGATTGAAATATTTCTTCACATTCTTGTGTCCACATGAATTTAGCTCCCTTCTTCTAGAGGGCAGTGATTGGACAACCAATCTTGGAGAATCCTTTTATAAATCTCCTATAGTATCCTGCTAAGCCCATAAAGGATCTAATATCTGAAACGTCCTTTGGGGTAGGCCATTCCATGATAGACCTGATCTTGTCAGGGTGTACTACTACTCCTTCTTTAGATATGATATGGCCCAAGTAATGTATTTTCTTCTAGAAAAAGTCACACTTGCAAAATTTGGCATAGAGTTGATGTTCTCTTAGCACTTGAAGCACAAGTCTAAGATGTTCCTCATGTTCCTCTCTATTCTTGGAGTAAATTAATATATTGTTAATAAAAACCAGTACAAATTTGTCTAGGAATTTGCTGAGCACATTGTTCATCAAGCAC
>SNQJ01S0138341.1:0-18604 GCA_010110895.2 Picea sitchensis | reverse complement strand
CCCCGAGCTAGACCATGATGCTTTGAGATTCAGTCTCCTACTTCCAGCTCAATGGAAGTCAAGGACGAAGGCTACTCTCCTTCTCCTATGTTCATAACTCCCTGTTTTTCCAGAGTTTCTCCAACTCTCTTCCGCGATCCCTGTCGCACGCACTCTCTCTCTACCCTTTACCACACTTCCTCTCTTGCCTTTTTCTCTGCAAGATTGCGTGTGGTGTGAATTTCCCCGTCCATGGTAAGGTCTGAGAGATTTTACGGATGGGCGGTTCACCCCCATTCCCTCATTAACTCTTGAGGAACCTCCCCACCTACCAATCTGACGGAAAATCCATTCCAGGGTCAAAGAGTTGCTTTGGTCTTTGAGCAAGTAAAAACCAGTACAATACTGTCTTGGTGGAAGTTAACACAACCATTCTAGGTCCCTTCCACCACCTCTCATTAGCCATCATGGTCTCTTTTAGAAAATCCCCCTCCCAGCAGTCATGCAACACATATTCATAACATAATTTACATTCATCGACCTTTTATACAAAGGTCCATCAAATCAAACATTCACATGTTTGATTTTGCCATAGTTCTTGGCCAATATAGTTATTTTTACAGACTGGGGGAAACAGGGTGTTACAGTGTAGGTGCGGTATGGATGGGGAAAGGTGATCATAGTGAATGGAAGAAGAATGATGGGGCTTGGATACACATTTATAATATTTTATTATTTGTATCAGTACAAAAACATTAAAATCAACCAAAATAAGATAACAAATTTCACGTTAAAACCATATCTAACTTGACGCATCATACTTGAGTATGGGGTGATCTGTCAACCCCAAATGGAAATGGTTTCTCCATATCTTCAATGGAAACCTATATAAACAAACAAACATTATAATTGGTTTCTCATAAATAACTTTGACATTTGAAAAACAAAAAAATTATAAATCCATCTAAGTGTTCACTGAATTAGGAAAGATCTAAGTTGGCACCATGAGACATTAATATTCATTCAATTCTCACTTAAGTATAAAACAAAATATGATGTAATTCTATAATTTTTAACCAACACAAAAAATATGGGGTTTCCACGCTGAGACATAAGGCAAGAAGACCAAACACCAAAGAAAACTTAAGGAAAACACCATGTGGAACTAGAAGATGAATACAAAGGTCAAAAATGATGTGGAGGCAAGGAAACCACAAAGAGGTTCTTGGTAAAAAGAAAACAAAATTTTCAAATGAGGAGATGTATTGGTCACCACTTAACCTTTTACAAATGACTTTCAAACCCAAATCGACAAGCATGCTCATGAATGAGGAAGAAGTGAATAGACCTTAAACAAATTTGGGGTAGATGAGAAATACAAACAAACTAGTAATATATGTTTCTACACATAGTATTTCCATTGTTGTGATTAATGCACTTAGTATCTAGTTCTTTTATTTAGCATTACTTGTTATTAATTTATGTATAACTCTGTTACATTTTATTATTCAATTTGTGCATTTAAAAAAAATTCAATAGTTTTAAAGAAGAATAATTAATATATATGATGTTGATTGGTTGGTTAACGTCCACAGACCAAAATTGGTCTATCGGACCTTAAGAAAGGTAAGAGATTACTTGGATTTCTCTAAAATGTTATTTTGACGCTCGTAAAGCATTAGGAGAAGTGTTCCAAGATCAGTGTAGTTTTGTTGACTTAGAAGGTTAGGAAGGTCAATATTGTGACAAATATTTTGAAATTGAGATCTAATTTGGGTATACATAGAGCACTCTAGGAGAAAATGATTTTCATATTCAACCCTCTTGGTGTCACAAAGGTGACAAATTCTTTCATGCCATTGTGTTTTGGGAATTTTCCAATGCCTAGTTTCATTATGCAACTCATGATAATTAGTTCTTATTTTGGCAATATTGATTCTCTTCTTTACTCTAGTCAAAACAAAGAGATACTTTTGATCTTTAATATTTGGGTTAACTACATCATTATAATATCTCAATTTTCTTTTGTCCTCTAATTATTTATTGCACCATAGATTCTCCTTCAATTTAACTTGAACATTTTTTTTAATATCATACATCAATGATTTTGGTTAGAGTCTGAAGCAATTTTGGGGAGCCTCTTGTCATCCATGTTGTTTATCTTGTTTATATATAAAAGTGTGAGTGTACCTAAACTTAATGGTTATTAACCTAAAGAAAGATAAAATCTCAAATCTTTTCTTAATTTTTTACTTTCTAAAAAGTAGTTTTATAATTTTGATCTATTTAAACACTTATTAATAATATATATTTACTTTTATTAATATTATATATTTACCTTACTATGTGTTTTTGGCTAATAAATCGTGAGCATCTCAGTCGTCAAAATCATCTTGGGATCACACTGGGCTTAGACTACACTAGCCTTTATCATGGCTGGGTGGATTTCCAACCTGAGTCACCATACACAATAAGGCCCATTGCTCTATCCAGATTTTACTTTAAATTGAATATTTTTTTAAATATAATTAAAATATTTAATAAACTTATTTATCAATTTTTTTCTTCAATTATATAAAAATTTTAAAATTATTATTATTTATATTTTATTCAATTTAAATAATATTAAAATAAAAAATATTAAATAAATTTTAATATATTAATAATTTGAACAATATCACACTATAAGCTACGCAAGGTTAGATGACATCCATCACATTAGCTGCCTTGCATTGAAAAACAAATATGTATGTAACCATTTTGATTATATAATAATATATGTAAAAAATATATTAAGAGGAAAGCTTTTGCATAGTATTTTTATTTAAAATTTTAAAGTTAAAAGAATTATAAAAAAAATTTGAATGGTATAGAATATATATATATATGAAAATGAAAAAAAATGCTTAAGCACACAATTAACTAATTGGAAAAAAATATTAAAAACAATTTGATTGAATGTTTTTGATGGAGGATCCCTAACTAAACAAGTTATCATACATGCATTAGAACTCTGCATTTTAACTCATAAATAGGTGTGGAAAATTAGAAGAATGTCTAGTTAAATTTGAGCATGTTTACAACATGTAGTTTTTAAAGTTCATTTAGACAAAAGGGAAACTTTGTTTTTAAGTATAATAAAATTTAGACCTCGATTAATGGCACGACATAGAAAGGGATTGAATAAATAATTCAGAATATCTTATAGAACTTGATTTGGATCTTTAATTTGGTTTCAATGTGCATTTAGTGATGATGGTATGCATTTCTCGAAATGTCAAAATTAGTGATAGAAGGTGATTTTGTAGGTTAACAACATGTATTTTTAGATGAACATTAAAAATTAAGACATGGTTTTGTAATAGCATATAAATCTATAAAACAATTATGAAAAATTCATTATATCATGCATTAGACATATTTGACGTGCATTTTGGTAGTGCCTTACAAATGTTTTGGACATTTTGTAGAAAGAATATAGAATTTGAGTATTTTTATTTTATTTATTTTATTTTATTTTTTATTTTTTTAATTTTTATTTTGGAGAACATCAAGTTTTAAGGTTCAATTTGAAAATTTAAAAATCTAGGAAGGTGAGAAATGATCAAATACATATGTTAATATTTGAAACACATAATTTTGTCAAGAAATTAATCTTGGCCATGCATTGTAGTAAAGTTAGGCAAATTTGGCCAACTTTAGTAAAAAATGCAAAAGTTGTTGACTTGGCAAATTTATTGTAGGCAAATGGAGGTGAATTAGAAAATTTTGAGATATGAGTTTTGTCAACAAGGCAAGATGATAGGTCTATAGATGCCACGTTTCAATTTACCAAAGGACACCTATATTATTTAAAGGGTGTATTTTAATGATCCCATCCCTCTAGAGATTTATACCTTGGTTTTAACAAAAGACTTGGATTTTGATAAATTAATTGAAATTCGACATTGTTGCATGCATTCTAAACACGGGGGATCGTATGATGACTATGTTGGAGTATATTTTGTGACCATGCAACCTTCATTTATAATTGAAGTGCATTTAACGAGGCATTTTTACTAAAATTGTATAAATTTGTAATGTAATGTTTTTGTCCTTAGTGAATTTTTGTAAACCCTTGAAATATGAAGCCGTGTGTTTGGATTTTGAATAGTTAAGGTAGTTAGAAGGTCAAAATCCAATGATCACATACATAAATATGAATTTTGTGAATGAACAAAGGACCTTTAGCTCTCCTTTGATTTAGTTTGTATAGTGTGGATGACTATGTTATTTAGAGACTTGTGTATAGACTTTATAAATGTAAAAATCCCTAAGAGCATTGGTCATTAACTCAATAAGATTACAAATATTATTGGTGAAAATATTTACTATAATATTGAATGCAATAAGAAATACTTTTTAAAGTGTTTATTTAAAGTTGCATTGGCAAGTCCCTCGGATGGGGTGACATGGATGAGAACATGCAACAAGACAAACAAGGGGAGCTCTTAATGACCCATCCTTTTCCTGGTTCCTGACAACACACAGGGTGGCCTCTCATGGTGATCATGAATGATGATGAGTTATGTTAGAAGTTGTTGGAATATTGGTGAAGCTCCTTGTTCCATTTCTAGCAAATTTCCACGTACTTCACTAGATTTGGAAGAAATACTTACCAATCTTAGCAATGAAGGCCCATCGCAATGGAAATATATGAGCCCAGACCATCATTATCAAGCCTCTTGAATTTAGTCGACTTCATACATGGATGATTTTTTTCATTTTTTTCTCTTTTTCCTCCTATGACTCCGTGCTCGCATTGCTTTATAGCTCATCCTATATATTTTGGTGTTCCCTTTGATTTCCTTATTATTCCCCGATTATCCTCCTCTATTTCATTGGTGCTTTGATTCCTTCTGATGGCATGAGGAAGCTCCTCCCATCATACCCAAGGTTGTCATGGTAGGCATGTTGTATCTAGGGCACAGTTGGATGTAGAGGAGTTGACTAGAATCTGCAATGCCACCACTCCACCGGATGTTCATGTAGAGATTGAATTAGGTGAAGTCGATACCCGAATTAACATACATTTCACCGAGGATGTGGTCATGAATGCAAACATTTTTTCGTGGGTACATGATATTGGTTCCTCTTGCACCCAAGAAACAAAATACTTCAAGACGATGGATTTGTATTGGTAAGTCAAGTCTCTCATGGGTAAAGTGCTAGTTGAATGAAATGAGGCCTACAATGAGATTTTGATTCATTTATATGATGTCCATCTGTAGATCAAGTTGTTCAACCACAAGCTCAACCTTCTCAATGAGAAACTCATCGGATTAGAATTCTTCATGTTCAACGTGGCATAGCCCAAGGTTCATGTTGTTGAAAATAATAATCTTCATGTTTAACTTTCTACATGATGGGCTTGTTAATTTTTGGTTCTTCTGTTTCATAGGTAGCATGACTTTAGTCTTCCCTCCACCTAGATATCAGGCTACATAACAACACTCTCTTGTCCTTTTCTATATAGACTTTAGTTTATGGTTTATTATGTTATGTAATCTAAAGTCTAACATGCCACTCTAGATGATATGGACATATAAACTATTTTTTTGTTTCTGGTCTGGTTTCCCCAGTGGCAAGCCAACAACAAAAATCATGCAATGTTTCCTTTTCTTGATTAATATGAATTCTCTAACAAGCTTACAAAAACTAGTAATGGTGGCAAGTGTGAGGGGAGGGGGGTTCATCATCAACCCTAGAGGGGCAATGGAAGATTGTTTCACTTAGGGACTAGGTATCACTTCAAATAATAAATAAAAGACATGTGCTCTTTGGAAAGGACTCAAAATTTTCAAAGGATTAGGCATGCATTCAATCATAGTCAGTGATTGGAGACTCCAAGATCATTATCAATCATATGGTCAAAAATTCGGTACCTAGGGACAATTCTCTATCCTCAACCCTAGATCAAAGTATACATCTAGGAGACTCCTTCACCAATATAAAATTCTATCATGTTTTGTGAGAACACAACAAAGAAATGGATCAATGGGAAAATGTATCTTCAAAACAAAAGGAGGGGCATTGTAAGGTTAATGGTGTGTCATCCTACTAATTGATACCCCAAATCAATGCTTAGTACATTGACACGTTTAATCTTGTTAATATGGAAAGTATGAATAGAATCTTAATATATCACATGGCATGTAATCTTGAGCATCCCTTCAATTTACATTTGAATGTTAATGAGAAGAGATGGAACTCCTACACTTACATGCCATCAATTCTATTCTTGCATTCTTTTGTTCCGCTTCTCCTTATGACGTTGACTCATTATATGATAATGGTGTTTAAGTTTCAAAGGTGAAAGGGGTTTATACATCTCCTAAGCTAGGTAAGGGGTTTTGTGCCATGGATTTTCCAAGTGATCCATCTCCTTGGGTGAGTATCAAATATCAAGTTTTAAGAAGGAATCAGGATGTCAGAGAGCTAAAAAGTCGTGGTTAAGGCCAATGTGTGGTTTTTGGAACTGGGTAGTTGTCAAATTGGGACAGTAAAATATTCTTTTAGTTTTGTATTTAGGGCTAGAGAAGATTCCAGGGTGCTCAAGGGTTGAATAACATGGGGATCTCTATTCACAAGGTGTATAATTTTTTGGCATTAGGCAACATTTATAGAAGGAAATTTATGGATTCAAGAGATCTCTAAAATATTTTGTAGATCTTTAAGAAACCATGAAGAGCACATCCACTGTCGCGGGTCTTCTATTTTCAATCTAGCTTCAAAAATACATGAAATTAATAGTCTAGTCACATCACATGTAGTAGAAATCATGGGTTCTTTGGTGGCCTTAAAGAAATATGGTAGTTGTAGAAGTTGAATGCAATCTTCTTCGGATTTGACACTCAATTTTTGCAAGGGTGATTAGTCAATGGCTTCAAATCCAAGGATCTCAGCCACCTCATCGAGAGAAGGGTTAAAAAAGGAAGAAATTTTGCCTCAGTTCGATGAGGAAACAAATCTTGTGAGCTAGGAAGTTGAAAAAAAAGTACAAGTTTGGAAGATGTTGCCAATTGTTATGTTAATTGTTGGTTTAAATGGTTTTTAGGCATAAAAGAATACTAAGCATTTACTATAAAATATATAACATAAAGAAACATTAGGTAATTTTGCATCAAGATAAAGCCATTTTTTTTTTTGGATCCATAATAAGATCTCGTATAGAGTATGTAACTAATAGTTTGATATTATTGAACATATATCAAGATGTGATCTTTGTTATAGCATTTGTTGTGGTCTTTTATTAATACAATTCACTCATCACTATTAAAAAAAATATTTAAAGCAATTCATTTACATATTTGTCATACATATTTTCTCTTATTTTCTCTTTGATGGTTAACCTAAGAAATATATCACTCTCCAACTTCATTATTAATCTTGGAAAAACTAATATTAATATGAAAATCCATGAACTTTCACTTATCATATAATTAAAGACATAATTATTAGTAATGAATAATATTTGTTATAAAATATGTGTGGCATTGTTATTATAACGTATTCCAATGAACTAAAACATTGAGCTTCATTTTGACATGCTAGTTAGTCATACAATGTTAATGCATTAATTATTTGGATAACATTACCTTATAATTAACTACGATCCCTCAACTTCTTCCTATGTGGACGGGGATACATCAACTTCCTCTTCCAAATTCAAGGAAGACCATGATATGATATTTCATAGCAGCCATAGCTTTTTGTATTAAATATTGAACGAGAAGACATCCTCCAAGTTATTCATAGTTTGGGTTCACTTCTCATATCTTTCCTTCATCATTTGAGATAATTAGACCTTTTTGCTCGTTGGCAATAACATATGGAAACATTTGGACATAGTAGTTCCAAAAGCTTGATAATGCACTTGTGCAATAATAAATATATGGAGGTGGATCTTTCAAGGAGACTTTCGAAAGTTTTTTAGTTGAATTTTGATGGTTTGAGATAATTAGACTCTTTTTGCTCGTTGGCAATAACATAGAGAAACATTTGGACATAGTAGTTCCAAAAGCTTGATAATGCACTTGTACACTAATAAATATATGGAGGTGGATCTTTCAAAGAGACTTTCGAAATCTTTTTAGTTGAATTTTCGAAATCTTTTTAGTTGAATTTTGATGCTTTATCTTATATAAAGAAGTTAGATAATGAACTGTTCTCTCTATTTTATGTGCAACATATATCATGAGTATGGTTATTTTGGTAGAAATTTTAAAAAAGGAATTGTTACTTAGCTTTCATGGAATAACTAATGCAGTAATTATAAGGAGAAAACATAGTCAATTAACACCATTATAAAATCCAAGTATTAATTGTCTTATTTAACCTTCTTCTCAAACTTAAATAATGAATTTGAAGTTTTCAATAAATATGATGCTGAAGAAGATCCAATTAAGGAGGTAGGGCCTAGGAGAGGAAGTGATTTAGAAGATAGAGGGAAAGAAATGGGAAACAATCCTAGAATGGGTAGATAATCCCCATCGACAAGAGGAGCTAAAGATTGAGCCTCAAGCCCCCACATATGTCGATTCTTTAAATAGACTCTCAACTCCTAACATGTGACTTGTGACTTGGGAAAAGAAAAAGAGGAAAGAAGACCAAGAAAGGGAAGATAAACAAAACAAAGAGATGAGATCACAAACTTTTTCAACCAAATTTGACTATTCTCTATGAGGTTCATCTTGAACTTAAATTTTCTTTTATTATATCTAGTTAGGAAACTGGTTTGTTAAGTAGTTTACTAGTTGTTGTGTAATTCACAGTAAGAAATCGAGGAATAGGAAAGCTCACCTGCCATCTCATTTTGGGTGGAGATTCAAAAGTTTAGAGAATAATAGTTTTCCCCTCATTTTGTGTATATATATATATATTGTTTGGATAACCTTCTTTTTTAATACAATATAACCATTACTATTTAAAAAAGGCGTTGACAACCATTCCTTACTAGATTTTGGGTAAAAGGTAGAACGTTTAGCAACTATTCCTTACTAGATTTTGGGTAAAAGGTAGAACGTTTAGACTACTGCTTTAAAAAATAATATTTTTTCAAGTAAAGTAAAAAAAAAAAAAAATCTTAAAAATTTATCTAGTGAAATTTTTTATTGAAACCCAAAATACTCTAAAAATTTGTTGATTAAAGTTAAATTAGTTTTGAAAAACATTAATTCATTTTTTAATGTTATATGTGAAAAGTTTGATTGAAACCCAAAATGCTCCAAAAATTGTTGATTAAAGCTAACTTAGTTTTGAAAAATATAATATATATATATTTTTTAACATTGTATGGATATTTTTATTTCATGAAAATTGAGTTTTATTTATTTATTTTTCATGAAAATTGAGTTTAATTTAGAAAGAAGATTAAATATTTTATGATTTTGGTTTTTTTATTAAAATTAACTATAAATTTTTGTTAAAATTGTAATTTTAAATTGTTGAAATTATTATTTTTAATAAAAATAAATTTGACATTTTTAACTAATTTTATTACTTAAATTAAAATTTAATAATATTAAAAAAATTAACAAAACCATAAAAAAAAAACAATAAAAAATATATTATTTTTTTAATTAAATGTTGGATATACTAGAGTGTATTTATTAATTAAATGTTGGATATACAAAAGTGCTATAACACACAATGCAATTCAAGACTAAAGGCCTCATTTAAAAAATAAATGAAAATTCTAACCATTAATAAATATATGGATAGAAGGGTATTGGCCTTAGTTTTATGTGCAAATTGAATGAATCATGGTTGAAAGGGTTTTATGATTGTTTTTTTAATATGGGTTTTAGTTTTATTTGTAAATTGAATGAATTATGGTTGACAAGATTTTATAATTGGTTTAAAAAAATTACACGTAATATAATTGGTTTTATTTTTTAAATTAAAAAAGGTAAGAAATTGAATTTTTTTTAATTAAATATTGGATATATGAGAATGTATTTATTAATTAAATGTTGGATATACAAAAATTCTATGACACTCCATGCAATTCAAAAAGATTAAAGGTTCATTTAAAAAATAAATGAAAATTCTAATCATTAATAAATATTAATAAATACATAGATAGAAGGGTATTGGCCTTAGTTTTAGTTTTATGTGCAAATTGAATGAATTATAGATGAAAGGGTTTTATGATTGGTTTTTTTATTGGTTTTAATTTTATTTGTAAATTGAAAAAATTATGATTAACAAGATCGTATAATTGGTTTAAAAAAATCATGAGAAATATAATTGGTTTTATTTTTTAGTTTAAAAAGTAAAAAATTGAATTTAAGAAGTAAATAATTATTTCTTCAAACCACTCAAACTAAATTTTGATCAATTTATTATTCAATTAAAAACTATAATAATAAAATTATTATTAATTTACTGATCAATTAAAAACTATAATAATAAAATTATTATTAATTTTATGATTTTAAAATATTTCAAATTTGTCTTAGAATCTTTCAAAACGAACTACTACCATGGGAGTTAAGAATCTTTGAAAACGAACTACTACCATGGGAGTTATGGTCTTTGAAGTTGATGCTCATTATAATAAGTACATTCAAATGCTAAGTTATGAGAAGTGGGTTGGTGGACATGTTAAAGTAACATATTTGTGTACAAGATGTCACATTATCTAATGTTCGTCAAGTATTTGCTTTGAACATTTCAACTTTAGGAAATCAAGTCAATCTAAATTCTACAAGGTTTGAGTTGAGGGCCTCCCAAGAAGTTGAAACACTCATAATCCAAAGCTTCCTTCACATTGAGTTGAGGGCCTCACTCACCATTCAACATTGCCAAGTGTTTTTATTATTTTTTGAACACTTTCACTATAGGGTTAGTTTTTTATTAAGTTTTAATATTTTTATTATATGATAGTAATTAAATACATAACCTAATAAGATTTTGGATGATTTATTGTCCAAAACAATGTTTAAGTAATTCCTCTATGTTGATACTTCATTGAAGTGAAATTTTGTGATTAATAATTTTAATGTTTTTTTTTAATAAAATTGGGAAAAAAAAATTCAAAATATTTTGTGGTATACCACAACAATAGTTTTTACATAGTTTGAGTTATTCCTATGTATTATCAAAAACAGGTTGTATCCTAATGTCTTTTACCAGAATTCTAACTGAGAGTTTAGAATTTAAAACATAATTACAAGGAAGTCTATTATAGCTCCTATAAAATATCTCTAATATCAAAATGCTAAGACAAAACATAGAAAAATGCTAAGACAAAACATAGAAATTAAATATTTGCAAAGTCATTATTTTCATGCTCTCCTTCAGAGGCATGTAGGGAGAATTCGATTAATAATATTAATGTTAAACATTGTATAGTTTATAAAACATGTTTTATAGAATGATTAGTACAATAATTTTTTTAACATCTAAGAGAATGTTTATAAATGTGTATTTATTGATCAAAATAATACGCCTCTTTCAAAGATGCTATTAAATCTTAGGCTGACATTAAATAACATCTAAACTAATAATATTAACAAATAATAATAACTTGAGTGGGATTCATGGTTAAGAACATATGTTTCTTCCTTGGAGGTCACAAGTTCAAATCCAAAGGGGGGTAGGGTATGTACACCTCCATAGACTTAAGTAGTCAAATCATTGTGCAGAGGGGGTCCCTTGTCCCACAAACAAGAGGGTCTCATACACCAGTTTTGATTCAAAAAGGATCCAGAGAAGGCTAAGAACAACTCATAACTCATAGAGGAAACTCATGATGCTCATAATGGCTCCAGTAGATAGAGAAAGGGAAAAAATTCAAATTTCCCAAAACTTCGTGAAAATGGCATGATAGCGAAGAGTGTGTCGCAAGATTTCTAATGGCGCAAATGGCTCGTCAAACAAAGTTACGTATTGAAAGATATTTGGGGTCAAAGGTTGGTCAACCTAGCCTAGTCAGCAGGGGATGAGTCAACATCCGTACGGATGACGTCAGAATCCATACAATACATGTGACAGGAGAAAGGAAGTGACATGTGGCATGCTAACGTCAGCATAATGACGTGGAAGCACCAGAGGATTCCACGTGTCACCCATTTTTTGACATTTTGGACCGATCTGTGGACCAATCGGATCGTGCCACGTGGCAGTACGTACAGTCTATATGGTTGACATGGAATGTTGATGTGGCATGTTGACTTGGAAGGGGGAAGTGTGGTTCAATGAGAGGCTGCCACGCGGCAGGTGGGAAATGCACAAGGACAACTCGTGAACAAATTTTGGGAAAACAATAGTTGGTGGGTCCGCAAAATATGGCGGACCACGCCAACTACAACCACGGTTTTATATCGTTGGTAAGGTTCTAGAGCCACCGCCAGAATAGAGGAACAGAACAACACATATATATACAATACAACAATACAAAGCCCAAAAGGAGAATCTGTAGGGCTTGACCCCGAAACCTTTGCCATAACCAACGCCTTAACACATCCACCCCTAACCAATAGGGCATGGGTACCACATGGTAAACAACGCCCAGTTTTATTATTAAAAGGTGAATCCACCAGGCCACAAAGGAGGAGGAGTGCAAATCATACGACCATCCGGGCATGCTTTTCAATGCAAAGTATAGTCATCATTACAGGTTGCAGAGGGCACGAAAGCCGAGACAAAATTATTCTTGGGCCTGGGAGTGCCAGAGTCATATTGAGGCGTGGATACAATCATTTTTGGGTAATTCGACGCCAGGAATTCAGTGGTGCTATCTGTTTTCTGATCTGAGCATTATTTCTGCAGCTTGATTTCATAATGAGGTATACTTATGTATTTTGCCAAATTCTTCGCTAAGTTAATGAAAGAGCCTATCCATTTGAGAGAAGGACCCATAGACGTAGTCCACCAAGGATGAAATCCGTTATCAAGTTTTTGTGTTCAGATATGATGCTTATGTCTCTTCATTTTTGAGTTTTCCCTTCTTTAATGGTGCACTTTAATTTATGCTCATTTAATGCAATTATTTATAAGTCACAATGAAATGATCTCGGATCATGTTGGTATCAGAGCAGTTGTCTTTGACTTGAATTGTTGAAGTGTGAATTCTTTCTAGGGCCAAGCATAAGCAAGTTGAAGTAAATCTTAAGACTTTCAATCCCAAAGTTGGTCGTGCATCCTAAAGGAAGAAAATGGCAGAAGAGGACAAGTGTGATGAACATGAGAAAAAATTTCACATGGTCATTTATCACATGTCAGAAATGGTTGAATGAATGTTTGGAGATTATGAGAAGAGGATGAAGAAGAAAGTGAAGAAAAAGGAATCACATGCAGATGATGATGCTTCAGTAAACCAAGGGGCTGGAGGAGATCCTCCGAAGCCTCCATCTTCACCTTCAAGTTTTAGTTCTTCTTCCTCTGAGCATTCTCATCATTCTCACCATTCTAGCCATGAAACCTCTTTTAATAAACCATTATTAAAGCTTGATGTAAAATTTTCTTTACCTATGTTTAATAGAGATGTTAATCCTGAAAATCTAGATAATTGTATCTGACAGATTGAAGTGCATTGTCGTGTCCAACATATTGATGAAGAGGAAGTTAAAGTAAAACTATCTTCTCTTCGGTTGGAAGGAACCGCTCTCGTATGGTGGGAGAGCAAGCTTCGGGACAAAAGTAAGTGTGGTAATATTCTTTCCTCATGGTCAGAATTTAAATTAGGGATAAGGAAGAAATTTTATCCATTAAGGTATTTACATAAAGAAATGATGGAATGACAAACTTTAAGGCAAAGTAAAGGTCAAACTGTACAAAGTTTCACAGGAGAATTTAGGAAGAAATCTCTTGCATTGAACATTCCTTTGGATTCTTATGAAACTTTAATGAAGTATATTGACGCACTTCACAGTTATATTCGTCATACTTTTCTCTTGTTTAACCCCACTAGTCTTGACTATGTTTGTGTGCAATCCACTCACCTTGAGAACAGGGGGAAACATGTTCAAGAAGATCCCACAAAGAAACCTTCCAATCTCCCACATAAAAAATTTAAGAAGTTTAAAAGGAAGGACAAAAAGACTGCCACAGTGACGAGAGAAGGAGGAAAACCATCTTGCACTCATTTCAAGAAGAGCGGTCATGATGATGAACATTGTTGGAAACTGCATCCAGAAAAGAAACCGAAACAATTCGGTGGAAAGGGGAAGAAAAAAGCCATTGCTACAGTGCAACAAGATCTTGGTTCTGATTCAGGATATGAAGGAAATATCATAGTGGTTGGATTACAAGGTAAAGATTATCTTCATGCTAGTTCAAATTCAAATAATGAATCTCATGTGGATCAACGAAAGAGGAATGAATTATTTCACATAAGAGTTGTATCTAAACACACTAAGATAGATACATTATTTGATTCGGATTCCCAAGTAAACTTAATATCTGAAGCACTTGTCAAGAAGATGGGTCTTGAAACAAAACCACATCCAAAGCCTTATCCTCTTGGTTGGGTATGTGATAAAGAAAAACTTAATGTCACCAAACAATGTAAGATCAAATTTTCTATTGCTTCAAAGTTGATTGATGAAGTGGATTTGGATGTTGTACCACTTGATATATGTGGCATAGTGTTGGGAAGTCCTTCTATTTATGATAGAAATGTTGTCTCCTTTCGTCATGAGAACAAACAACACCTTACTAAAGTGGGAGTGGAATATATTGTTAGATCTCACAGCATGAAGGTAAATACAACACTTGTTAGTGCAGGGTAAATGAAAAGAGTCATAAACACTAATAAGAGATATGTGTTCATGGTCGTCAGAGAGAAATATATCGAGACATTCGACGCTTTCCAAGGGTGTGATCCATCTCATAAAAATGAATTAATTGATATTGTTTCTAAGTATGATGATATTTTTCAGGAACCAAATGGATTACCTCCTAAGAGGGAAATCCAAGATGAGATACATCTTCAGTAGGATTCTCCTCTTCCTAATGTGGGCATGTATAGGATGTCAGTTGTGGAGATGACAAAGATCAAGAAGCAGGTACAGGGCTTATTGGATCAAGGGGTCATCAAGCCTAGTTCATCTCCTTGTGGTTCTTTGATGGTAATGGTTCCAAAGAAGGATGGCACATGATGAATGTGTGTCGATTATCGGGCCTTAAATAAAATCATGGTGAAAAATCGATACCCTCCTCCTTGCATAGATGATTTACTTGATCAATTGAAGAATGTTGTTTATTTCACTAAGTTGGATTTTTGTAGTGGATATCATCAGATCAAGTTCGCAGAACAAGATGCATGGAAAACTTCCTTTAAAACCAAACAAGGATTGTTTGAGTGGTTAGTTATGTTGTTTGGGCTTTGTAATGCTCCGACAACTTTCATGCATGTGATGAATGTTGTATTCATGCCTTTCCTAGATGACTTTGAGATTGTATTTTAGACAACATTCTTATTTTTAGCGGGACTTGGGATGAGCTTGTGAGGCATGTAAAGAAAGTATTGGATACTTTGCAAAGGGAAAAGATGTATGTAAAATTGTCTAAATGTGAATTTGGAAAGACTACACTTGTGTACTTAGGTCACATTGTAGGAGGAGGATAATTGAAAATTGATCCTTCCAAAATTGATGTAATTGTAAATTGTCCTGAGAAAAAAAGTGTAACCGAAATCCAAAGCTTCTTAGGTGCAATCCAGTATTGGAGGAGGTTCATTCCTAACTTCTCCTTTATAGAAGCTCCTTTGCATGCCTTAACCAGTGCAATGAACACTTTTCAGTGGGAAGGAAAGAAACAAAAATATTTCAACATTTTGAAGGAGAAGATCAGTACCACACCAGTATTAGCACTGTCGAATCTTCAACAACCTTTTGAGATTGAGACAGATGTCAGTGGATATGCCATGGGTGCAGTATTGATGCAATATCGTAAGCCTATCTGTTACCACTCTAAAAATTTTACCAAGTTGTTGTTAACTATCCTACTTATGACAAAGAGTTGTATGCATTAGTCCAGAGCGTAAAGAAATGGAAGCACTACTTGTTAGGGAAGGAAACAATCATACATACAGATCAACAACCCTTATAGTATCTCCAAGAACAGACCAAATTGCAACAATCTTGACACTACATATGGATGGGTTTTCTACAACAATTTCATTTGGTAATCAAGTACAAAAAGAGTACAAGTAACAAGGTAGGTGATATGCTTTCTAGACCTCCTATTGTTGCTTCTATTGTTTTGAAGAATGCTTCTTTATCTCATGATAGCTATGTAGAACGGTATGCCATCGATGAATATTTTAAAGAAGTGTATGCGAAGCTAACCCATGGTGCAATGGTAGAAAAATATTTTCTGAAGGGAAAACTACTCTACGATCTCGGAAAGCTATGTGTTCCTACAAGTGAATGAGTCCATGTAATACGATAAGCTCACACTTCTCTTGTGTATGGGAATTTTTGGGTAGGAAAAACTATGGCTCATTTGTAGAGGGTTTTTTACTGGCCTCAAATGAAAGCAATTGTAACTAAATATGTAAAGGGGTGTGTGATGTGTTCTACTTGTAAGCCCACTAATAGAAAACTGGGGCTATACTCACCACTTACTGTTCCATCCCATCTATGGGAAAGTATCTCCATGGATTTTGTAGGGGGTTTACCAATGAACAAAGGGGGTCATGATTATTTGTATGTTGTAGTGGATAGGTTCAACAAGATGTGTATCTTGATGCCATGTAAAAAGCAGATCATTGTTGAGAAGACTGCTAATATCTTCTTTCAGTATGCTTGGGTTCACTTTGGATTACCCACATCCATTGTCTTGGATTGAGATACTTGATTACTTGGGGAGCTTTGGACTACCTTGTGGAGGATGATGGACACCAAATTGAAGAGGAGAATTGCTTTCCATCCACAAACTCACAGACAGACAGAGGTGGTAAACCAAATAGTGGTACTTTTTATTTGAGGCTACTGCAAAAATCATCCCAAGTTATGGGATGAACATATACCCTATGTAAAACATGCATAAAATCGAGCTTTACATTCATCCACTCAGATTTAACCTTTTGAGACATTTTTTGGGTACCTACCAAAGGTTCCTTTGGACTTGATCTATGGGAGAGATGTCGATGTCAATGAAGAATGAACAGAGGACAGAGCCCATAATTTCATCCATAGAATCCAACAAATACATGAGGCAGTCAGGGAACAGTTGGAGAAAATTCAAGCACGGTATAAATCTTAGCATGACAAGAATAGGATTGATCATCAGTTCCGGGTTGGAGATCGGGTATGGCTTCACATCAACAAGGAGAGATTGAAGCACGAAGGAAAGAAAATCAAGACCATTCGTTATGGACCCTTCACTATCTTAGAGAAAAGTGGTACTAATGATTTTCGTCTAGATCTTCCACCTTACATGCATATTTACTTAGTTGTGAACGTTGAGAACTTGAAACTTTTTTAGCCTCCCATCATCATGAATCAATATGAGGAATTTTCAATACCTTTAGTTGATGAGTTTGAACCTAAGTACTTGGATGAGTTACATGAATATATCATCCTGGACACGAGGACAAGGACTTGACACAGGGGTGATGTTGATTATATTCAAGTAGGATTAAAAGGCACACATCCAAGCAAGGTAAAGTGGATAGAGAAGGACAAAGTGAGGGGACTCTTCCCTCACTTACCTATTGATTGATGAAATCTTTTGGTGGTCCAAAAAGATATCAGTGGGAAGGCATGATCCAAAAAGGATCCATAGAATTATAAGAACAACTTAGAACTTACAGAGGTAACTCAGGATGCTCAGAATGGCTCCAACGGATAGAGAAAGGGAAAAAATTAAAAGTTCCCAAAACTCAGTGAAAATGGCATGATCGCGAAGAGCTCGTCGCAATCCTTCTAATGATGCAAACGACTCCTCAAATGGAGTTATGGATTGAAAGATATTCACGGTCAAAGTTTGGTTAGCTTAGCCCAGTCAGCATGGGATAAGTTAACATTCGTACTGCTAATGTCAGCATGATGATGTGGTAGCACCAGAGGCTGCCACATGTCACCCAATTTTTCACATTTTGGATCGATCTGTGGACCAATCAGATCATGCCACGTGGTAGTTTGTACAGTTCATACAACTGAAGTGGCATGATGACTTGGCAAGGGGAAACATGGGCCAATGAGAGGCTGCCACGTGGCCCAATCAGGGGCTTCCATGTGGCAAGCGGGAAATGCACAAGAAAATCCTGTGAACAAAGTTTGGGAAAAAAATTTGGCGGGTCCACCAAATCTGGCAGACCATGCCAACTATAGCCACGGTTTTATATTGTTGGTAAGGTTCTAGAGCCACCGCCAGAATAGAGAAATGAAACAAAACATATGTATACAATACAACAATATAAAGCTTAAAGGGAGAGTCTGCAGGGCTTGACATCAAGACCTACGCCATAACCAACGCCTTAATACATCTGTTAGATTACTGAGAGGGGGGGTGAATCAGTAATAATGTAATTGTAATCCTTTTTCTTCAAATGTTATATCAATGTAGAATTATTATCAGTAATAAATAAACAATCACACACATACACAGTACACTAGTGTTTTACGTGGAA
>SNQJ01S0138339.1:0-20664 GCA_010110895.2 Picea sitchensis | reverse complement strand
TTTATGTTTTTTTACATTAATAAAATTGACAATTGGGGTATCATAATCATCCTTTGACATTGTATTTCTTGTGCATTGTCCTTCTATTGTTTGTGTTTCCATGCGCTCATGTACCATACTTCTGGTACGTCGTTGAGAAGGGTGTCGAGGCATTTGTGCAGGGGCGTGAACCATGCAACAACGAAAATGATCATATCGATATGCTGAAATATAATTGAAATAACTAATTCATTATTTTGATTAACATTACATGATTGCTCTTTACCTGTCTGTGTAGTTGTGACAGTTGGTGTGCTAATTTCTTGTCCACTTGGTTCCTCTTGTAGTTCACCCTCCTGAGCTACATGCTCTTCCATTTAAAGAAGATAATATATAAGTATAAGTCAGTAAATAAATATCTACAATCATAGTAGATATTTCTAATTCTAAAGCATACATACAAGAACGAGTACTTTACTCCCCACTATCATTGGACATGTGCACCCTTGTATGATGTGGTGGCTGCTGAATACCGCTAGATTCACTTTTGCGGTGGCACTGTTGCTTGAAAACAAACATAAATATTTAGTTAAGAGTGATATAATAAAATATGAATAGACTTTACAAGCATGCTACTGCAGTTTCCTTATTCATTTTATTTACCTGTGTGGCTGGGGAGATTGGAGTCTGCCCCAAGCTTTTCCTATATTCAATCACACTTTTAAAACCGTGCTTGTAACCAAGATTTAGGTCCTCCTCAGTGGCAGCAATGTCAAACATATTTAACTGGAATGCATAACACCATTAAAATTACCAATAACAAAAACAGATATTTGTTCGCTACTGTTAAATAAATATTAACCACAATTAATCATTTAATTCTTACGATTTAGGATTTTAGTTTTCCATAGCCACCCTAGCCTAATTTATGCTGCCTGTGCTTTTCCATTCTAGCCTTGGTTGCTTTGGAGGTGTCAGGTAGCCTATATATGGAATTTTTGAAAAAAATTAGATATCGGAATTGTTACTTAAAACAAGAAATAAAAACATAAATGAGCATATTTCACTAATAATATGACATGTGTTGTACCTTGCTTGACTAGCTCATGGATGTCTTCCTTGTTTTTTAAACAATTTCTCCTTTGCATCCTCTATCAGGGCCTTCCACTCTATCTCCGAAACCATGGGAGGGTGCTCATGCTCGAGGTCTACTTGCAATTTCTCCCTATATTGGCCCCTGGTGTATTTTAAATTCTCGCCGACTCTTTGCAACCACTTTCTTGTTGAACATATTACTGAACAAGTTTACCATGTGGTCTATCAATTCATCTTTCTTTTTGCTATCTTGGCCATTCCACCGTGTGCGAATGGTGGGGCCAAACAGCTCCAAGACTTTGTCATTCAAGTTTCTATAGAAAACATTATTTCATGCAGAAACATGTTATCCATTAATTTATAATAATCTCAACAAATGTCCATTTCAATTTCATGGTAAAAATGAATCAATTAATTAACAAATACATGCAATATTCTAAATCTTGATCGGAACACATGCGTCATCCACAAGAAAGGTGAGATCTAGTGATCCGGTGATTTTAATTTGTTCTGCTCCATGAATAATAACTTCCTCTCCATCTACAGTACGTTCCTCTCCGGAGTCTTGTGGAGTCCCAGGTTCCGACTCATCATGCTCCGACATGTCATGCCGATCAACATCATTATTCTCATAAATGGATTCGAGGGGAACCTCAGAAGTGTCAAAAATCCTCACTTGTGCTTTGCTATGTCGACTTTTTTGTTGCATTGGACCATCAATGCTACTTATAACAGTTGCAGGATCGACAGGTTCTCGGGCCACGGGGTTTAAAAACTCCCACAAATGGAAAAATTTACTTTATCAGATCATATAGAAAATACAAAACAAAAAAACGGATATGAAATTGTCATAGCTAATAAAAATATGTGAAGATGAAACTTACCCCAAAATTAGTTATTAGATTTTGTAGCTTTGCAATTCTTGCCTTGTCCTCTTGTGTCAGGGGTCTTTTGCGAAAAAAACTTAGATATTCCATGTTTTCCTTTTTCAAGGCCTTCACGATAGTTGCTATTGGGTCAGTGGAATAAAATATTTTGTCCTCATCAAGATCCTCAGTGGGTGCCTTCCCACGTTGACCATGCCACAATACATTGATGAATAAAATTAATGAGATGAACTTTAACATTTGACAAATTTAGTTATTGTAGTCATAAGTTATTACTGTATTTAACATTTAGCCGCTGAGGCACAACGGGTGCCTTTCCACGATCACCTTGGATAGATGTAGCGAATGATTTTCCATGGTCACCCTGGACAGAAGCTGACACAATAAATCAATCAACAAAAGTTATGAAATTCACGTGTAACATTAAACAAATGAAATATTGCAGTAATATCAGAAAAAAATAATGAAATTTCAGAAATTTAGTTGTTGTAGTCATAAGTTGTAACTATATTTAACATTTACCTACCGAGGCACAACGGGGGCATTTCCACGGTCACCCTGGACAGATGTAGTGGGTGATTTTCCACGGTCACCCTGGACAGAATTTGACACAATAAATCAATCATCAAAAGTTATGAAATTCACTCGTAACATTAAAAAAATGAAATATTGCAGTAATATCAGAAAAAAATAATGAAATTTCAGAAATTTGGTTGTTGTAGTCATAAGTTGTTACTATATTTAACATTTACCCGCCGAGGCACAACGAGTGCATTTCCACGGTCACCTTCGATAGATGTATCGGGTGATTTTCCACGGTCACCTTGGACATAAGTTGACATAATAAATTAATCATCAAAAGTTATGAAATTCACCTGTAACATTGAAAAAATGAAATATTGCAGTAATATCAGAAAATAAATAATGAAATTTCAGAAATTTAGTTGTTGTAGTCATAAGTTATTACTATATTTAACATTTACCTGCTGAGGCACATCGGGTGCATTTCCATGGTCACCCTGGACAGATGTAGCATGTGATTTCTCATGGTCACCCTGGACAGAAGTTGACACAATAAATCAATCAACAAAAGTTATGAAATTCACCTGTAACATTAAAAAAATGAAATATTGCAGTAATATCAGAAAATAAATAATGAAATTTCAGAAATTTAGTTGTTGTAGTCATAAGCTGTTACTATATTTAACATTTACCTGTTGAGGCACAACGAGTGCATTTCCACGGTCACCCTGGACATATGTAGCGTGTGATTTCTCACGATCACCTTGGACAGATGTTGACACAATAACTTAATCAACAAGAGTTATGAAAGTTATTGTAACATTAAAAAAATGAAATATTGCAGTAATATCAGAAAATAATAATGGAAAATGAAATATATGCAGTAAAAAATTGAAATATTACAATAATAAATTATAACAATGATTGATAAAAGGTTGAGTTGAATGGTATGTAAGATATTTACCCCCATAGACGCACCCTCTCCATATATTCGATTTAAGTTGTAATCGATCAACAACTCTTCACCTCGAACTATTGTTTTTGTTGCACATACAAATATACGATTTCCTTCGCGTCCCTCAAATATGCAATTCAGTTTCTTAGTTGTTTCCACTGGTCGTGTACTATTTATAAAGCACACAATATTTCCAATGTCTTTTGGCCTTCCATCAATATACATAGTTGCCCCTTTATTTTGATTGTTATCTACTAGTTGTATATAATTTGCGGCAACTTCGCATCTCTGCATACTTCACGTATATCGGACCAACATCAACCAATGATTGTATTTGTACAATGGTCCGACATACTGCATCAATTCAGTTACAATGCCATATCCGAACTTTATGCCATCCATGGAAAATAACCCCAATCCATGTAAGGATGAAGGAGCAATGTGATACATCCTCCGACTGATGAAGAAACCTGTGTCCACTTTAGGTAGCTCCTTAGGTTCCCATCATTGCTCTAGATGTCTATACCTCAAGGGAAACTCAATGTCACCTATGCTTTCAACATCATAATTACATGACCCTCCGTTGGTAATAAAAAATTGCATGCATATACAAAATCTTTTCCTTACCTTTTTAGATCTAGTTGATCTAGAACCGGTAGATCTAGTACAACACGTCTCACTTTCAACCTCTCTAAATATATCTTGATCATCAGTTGAGGAATATAGATCCGACAAATACCTATTTAGTGGTACCTACACTCGTTAAAACAAGAAGATAAGTTATCATGCAAAAACAAGTTTGTGGTACCAACACTCGAAAAATTGAGAAGATAAGTTAGCGAGCAAATATTTAGGGAACCCATGTTTTGCTTGGAGAATATACTTGATTCTATTGTATGTAACAAACTTATTGGGGTCCTTGTTTACTTGATTCATATCATACTTGGTTTTGTCGCAAGAGTTGACTCTAGGCTGTAATAGACCCAAGCGTTCACACATTTTAATTGAAATAACAATTTGTTGATTGATTAGTCATATGAGGCTTCTAGAACTAGGTCTGAAACAAGCCTTTCAATCATTTATAAATCAGAAACGAAGAGGCATTACCTCGTTTGCCTAATTTAATTAAAATAAGGAAGATGGATAGAAGATAGAGGATGAAGAAGATTGAAACAAAGAGTTAGGTATCTAATTCCGATAAGTCTAATCTTTATTTCAATAGAGGAATGACAAATAACTTTGAAAGACAAACATGCATATATATAACTTGTAATCTAGGCAGAAACAGTCAAGCTACATGTCTTGTTTTTCTCACAGCATAAACAAAGGAAAAGATCAACCTAATAGGCTGCCAAATAAATGACTACAACAGAGGTATTACTGAATTAGAGCCATTACAAGCTGAATATGTAAAAGAAGGAAGAAAGAAGGAGTGTGAATTTGAGAAAAATATACAAGAAAAGACAGAATTACACAGTGACGAGGTATATAATCTCTTAGCTTATGTTCTATATTTACTTAAAGAAATGACATTACAAACCCAACCCCCAAAAGGCTCTCGGGCTGTCCCCCCCCCTCTCTCATTCTCCCAAAAATGGTTATTTAAATTGTCAATACAATATTAACTATTAACTCGTTACATTACACAATATTTTTGCCAAAAATAATCTAACATAAATCTTGATTTGTTTCGAGGAATATGGAAACGATTTGCCTTCCTGGAATTCTGTAGCTGCCAGGTGCTCTGCCACCTTCTTAAAACCGATGCTAAACTTCACCGTATGTCATATTTTCTTGAAGAAATATCAATCTAGTTAGTTTTTAATCCTCAAGGTAAGTTTGATCATTATTGCAATTGTTCAAATTAATAGCTTTGACAAGTGGCATATTTTATTTATGGATGGTCTCATTGTATCATCTATTCATTTGCCACTTGTGCACGAATATTCAGAAGCTCGGCTTCTGTCCTTTTTTTCTTTGACAGAGGGCATTTTTATTTGGATTAACGCATCCAAGCCATATTCTTTGATCCCCTCCACACCCAACCTATGAACACTCAAAGCATTTGTCTTGAGAGGCCTTCGACAAAAATTGCAAAAGCATTGGATCAATGAAATCAATCATCTATTCTTGGTACGCTTTGATAAGGTCAGACGAGGCCATAATTACAGTTTTGCAAAGAGTGATTCTCAGGTTCTTCAAGGACTTAACTATAAAAGTGGTTATATTACCCAGTATTGGATGCATGGCTTCTTTGTAAAAAAAATGATGATTGACGCACACAGTTTAGCGCTTTACAAACCACAATACAGTCCTTAGCATCGAGCCTGTCCAACACTGTAATAAAATTGTTTCATTGAGATCCCGAAGATCTTTCCCTGACATTAGTTCTATCTGTGAAGGAGTCTACACAGACTGGTTTGAAGTGAATATCCAATCAATCACAAAAACAAGCAACAAACGAGAGCGTTCCAACATCCAAATCCACTGCTGTGAAAACGTTTAACCCATCAATGTTTGATGCGTATGACTGGAATCCTGACTTCGGGCCTTCAACCTTCGGGGGAAGGGAGAGGTGGCTATTAAAATCTCTTCATCGGTCAGAATCCCCGAAGTGGAACTCGACGCTTACGTATAACCTTGTTCTAGCGATTTTCTTAGAGTGTAGCGCACCCCTTTTGGGTCTCCTCATGAGTTCCTCCTCCATGTGACTTAACGCTCAGTGCTTGGGTGACGGGTCTCAACTGAGTCTCAGAGCCTGATGATATGTGGACAATTATTCATGTGGTGCACCCACGTATGTGATTGCTCAACTCCCAACGCTTTCCATTCATCCTCCTTGTGACTTAACACTTAGACAGATGGTGCATTGCTTTGGTCCTCACGTGGATTCTCTCCTTGGAGTCTTGTGTGAGTTGTCTTGTGACTTGGCATGTGTGTGGCTTACGGTGGATAGTTTGGAGATTGGGATGTGAAGGGTAGTGGACCTAACAATTTTTATAACAGAGAATTGGTGCAAAGGGTTTGGCTAAACGATTTTTCTCTTTTCTTACCAAACTTTATAATAAAATAAAATATTAATTTTAAAATTAGATAAAATAATTTTAAAATAATATTAGAAAAAAACAAAACTTATAGTTTGATTTTATAATTTGACACTCTTCACAATCAAGGAATTGTGAAGTAAGACCAAATAGGATACCTCAGGAAACTTTAAAGCTTTGAGATTTGGGCCAATTGTGATGCAAGGCTTTGAGATTTTGACGGTAGAAAATCTCAACGAAAATGGCGATAGGTTTAGAGGTTTCATTGCAGTGGGAAGGTTTGCGCCAGATGACACAAGGATTTAAAGGTTAAAAAAAAAAAAAAAACTTACGCCAGGCGATAAGGTTCTAAAGCTAGCTGACACAACTGACATAAATTTTGGCGAGAGACACTAAGTTTAAAAATTTTCAATATTTGTTCCAACGCTTGGCATCCCATTATTGTTATCTTGGTATGCTTTGGGGTGTGAGTCTTCTCTTTTATAGTTTCATATAGTTTCATAGTTGCATAAGTTGCATATAGTTGCATAGTTGCATATAGTTTCATATAGTTGCATACGTTGCATATAGTTGCATATAGTTGCATAAAGTTGCATTGTTGCATAAAGTTGCATGTTGCATAAGTTCCATAAAGTTGCATAAGTTGCATAAAGTTGCATGTTGCATAAAGTTTCATAAGTTGCATTGTTGCATAAAGTTGCATAGTTGCATAAAGTTGCATAAGTTGCATAGTTGCATGTTTCATAAAGTTGCGTAGTTGCATAAGTTGCATAAGTTCCATAGTTGCATAAACTTGCATATAGTTGCATAAGTTGCATGTTGCATAAAGTTGCATAAAGTTCACAAGAGGAGTGCCCAAAGGCAAGCTGTGTTGGCAAGAGGAGCACCCAACCAACAAAACCGAAAGATCCAGCGGCACGGGTGTGGTGGGAAAAAACCTTGGGGTTTCCTGAATGCAAGGAAAACTTGGGGTTTCTAGAGGCAACACAAGGCAAGTTGGCAAGAGGGGCGCACAAAGGCAAGACGAGTAAGCAAGAGGAGTGCCCATGAGGGTTTTCCAAGATAATTTGTGTGTCTCTATTTTTTCTATGATTGCCTCTCTTGCAGTGATCTTATTTATGTTGCTAATGTGCTAAATGATTATAATAATAAAGAAGAATCATAATTGCTAGCTTTATAAGTAAAACTTCAACAATAGTTGACTACTCAATTAGATATAAAATACATCTTATGTTTATAACTTCAGATCATATGAGACAATATAAGAGTTCATTGGTCCTAGGGTACATTTCATAGGCTAGTGATCTAAGGGAAATAAACCCTAGAGACTCTGATGGACCACTATATAGATAGTAGGATTTCAAGGCCCAACTTACAACTTATGTGGTTTATTTTGTGCCCTAAGAATGCCTACATCAACCATATGTAGTCAAGTCATGTGTCACAAAGATCCATATTTGGTGGGATTGACACATTGATGCCATAGCATGTTGGTGTCATAGAAAATAAGTAGTAGATATTTGACCCAAAACTATATAGGTAATAAGAGAACCATATATATCAATGAAGAATGACTAGGAGTGGGATCTCCACTGAGTAAGGAGGACAAGGATAATGCAATAAATGAAAACTATCTCAATGTGGTAAATGAGAAAAATTAGATAAACATTGAGCATTATGAGATTTCAAATTACCTGGAGAAATACCAACTGCATCACACCTTATTTTTTACTAGCTTCTTAGGATATGTGATTTTTGGATATAATCTTATTTCAAATATCGACCTCATGAATATTGATCCAACCCCCATGAAGTGTGATCAAGTGGAGTTACTTGGTGAATGAAATGATTTTTTTGTGTGTCTTCATGATTATCGACAGAGTGTGTAAAGTTGCATAGTTGCATAAGTTTCATAAAAGTTGCAATAGTTGCATAAGTTGCATATTTGCATAAAGTTTCATAAGTTGCATAGCTGCATAAAGTTGCATAAAGTTGCATAGTTGCATAAGTTGCATAGTTGCATAAAGTTGCATCAGTTGCATAAGTTGCATAAAGTTGCATAAGTTTCATAAGTTGCATAGTAGCATAAAGTTTCATAAGTTGCATAAGTTGCATAGTTGCATAAGTTGCACAAGTTCCATAATTGCGCCATAAACTTGCATATAGTTTCATAGTTGCATAAGTTGCACAAGTTCCATAATTGCGCCATAAACTTGCATATAGTTGCATAGTTGCATAAGTTGCATGTTGCATAAAGTTGCATAAAGTTCGCAAGAGGAGCGCTCAAAGGCAAGTCGTGTTGGCAAGAGGAGCGCCCAACCAACAAAACCGAAAGAGCTAGTAGCACAGGTGCGGTGGGAAAAAACCTTGGGGTTTCCCAAATGCAAGGAAAACTTGGGGTTTCCAGAGGCAACACAAGGCAATTTGGCAAGAGGGGCGCCCAAAGGCAAGCCGAGTAAGCAAGAGTAGCGCCCAACCAACAAAACCGAGGAGCCAGTGACACAACTCACATCTGGGAAGAAACTTGGGGTTTCCCAAAGGCAACATAAACATGGGGTTTCACTATGACACAACAAGGCAAGTTGAAAAGATAGGTGCCCAGAGGCATGGCAAGATGGAGAGCCCAAATCAATGAAGGGAGTCCAAATGCAAGGTAGACAGAGTTGGTAAATAGGGGGGGCGAAAGGCTAGGCAAAGCGAGTTGGCAAGATGGGTAACCACATGAGGAAACATGAAGACAAGAAAGCATTGCGCGCAAAGGTGGGGCAACGCTATTTCACAAGATGTGCGACTGACCAACAAAACCGAAGAGTTAGCGACACAACTCATGTGGGAATTTTTTTTAGGTTTCTAGAAGGCAAGGAAGGGCAAGTTGGCTCTATTCTTTCCTTTCCCAAAAACTCGTAATTACATGAATATTTTCATCAACTTTAGAAGGTGGTGTATGTTATTTAATAAGAAAGGGATTAAATCTTAATCAAATGTAGCTAAAAATGAACCTAAAAACCACACACACAGGAGCCACATAAGTAATTAAATGACATGTCCATTTTGAAAGGATGTAAACTAAACGCTCTATATTTTGGAATCTGACGAGAAATTGTTGGATTTGCAAATTTGAGTGGTTAAGTTTATATAATCTGAGTTTCCTAGAGGTTTTTCGTCATGTTGAATCCATTTATACATTCAAAAATACAATTTAGACAACAGAAAAAGGGATTTCATTATGCCACTGGATTCCGACGAAAAGGGCCAAAACGTAGAATGCTTAGACAACACCTTTTGAAAGGCCTAGTGACAATGAGGTTGTCTAATACTAAATGTGTAGTGCCCATGATTATTCATGGTCTATATATAAAAACCAGGAGGAGAGAGTTTCATGCCCGATATCCATGCCAATTTTGGTGTGTACTTTTTATATGAATTTGGAGCACGAAGTTAGTCAAGTATTCTTCATATATTTTGTTGTTGCTGCTGCTTTTCTGGAAGAATTCAACTATATCAACACATCTTCCACCCAATTTCCCACCTCTTTTCATTCAAATTCAAAGTGTCGACTCATTTTGAATTCAATGTTCAATCCATAAAGCCTCATCCGTGCCTCCAATTCTGTCAAATACTTCAATTTAAAATTACCTCAACTCCCATGGAGTCAAACTCATCACCATTTGCATTCCTTTCTAATTGTGTACATATCATTGTTAAGTTTTGGTATCTTGGGTAGTGGTCCCCTAGTGTTATTGATCTGCCTAACAATGAAGGGGGGAAAGTACCCATCCCTCACTTTACTTTATGTTATAAAGTCAAAGTGACTTTATAAGCTCATTAATCATAAAGTTAATTTATTTAACATAAAGTGACTTAGGGAACTTAAGTAAAGGAGGAGATCCTATCTCCACCCTTGATCTTGGTTGGCTAAAATCTAATCCTAGCCATTGATTCCTAGGTTACCCTAATGAGGAGGCTAAAGAAAAGTATGAGGGAAGAGGGGGAGAAATGTTCACTTGTGAGAGTGAGGAGAAGAGGAGAAGAAGGATTTTGTGATGAAGGAAAGAGGGGCGCACTTGAGAAGAGGGCGCATAACTCAAGGAGGGTGCACTTGCATGAAGGACAATCGAAGGAGTTTTTTCAAAAGTGTAGTCAACGAGTTTATGACTCACAATTAATCACAAGTATGATCAAGTCAAATTTGTTAACTCCAATTTTAACCCAACATGTATGCGATAAACCCAAAAAAGGGTACCATTCACTAATGTTTTCATTCATTCCTTGCATGTCTTCAACTTCATCTCTCCCACAACATTTGTATGCTTAAAGTGAACAAGAGGACACATTGCCACATCTAGGGTTACCACAAATGCATCTTGGGCATCATTCAAGCATACAAACAATAGAATATTACAAGGGTTTCATTGTGCCACAACTAGGGTTTCATATCAATAGGCCCAAGATGCAAAACTGCATGCTCTAACACTCATTTCTTAGTTGTTGTTAGGGTTTTCAAGATTAGAGGTAGGATGTTTTTGTTGTTTTATTTGTTTAGGAATTATTTATGTTGTTTATTTAGAGTTTTTTTGGTATTTGAATTTTCAAGAATTTCAACATTTTTAAAGAACATATTAGCCAAAAGTGATAGCCCTAAACCCTACAACAACATGGAAACCCAAATCCCAAGAGTGCTAAACTCAAACCCAAAATAGTGAATATGCCAATGAGGAATTTGCACATACTTATTGTGACAATATTCTAAGGGGAGCTAAGCTCAATTGTAAATTTCTAACTAGCATTTCAAATTACATCAAATTGTTTTCAAACTAGCATTTCTAAAACTACGTATTGGGAGTCAATCCTATAGTCACAAACACAGTGATGCACAAACAATAGTTAGATTTGGGTTTGGGGACAAAGCCCACTAAATTACCATTTTCGATGACAGAATGATTGGCGGCCTCCTTCTCTATCTCTGTCTCTGTGCTTGGCCTCCTTATCTATCTATGTGCTTGGCCTCCTCCTCCTCCTCTCGCCCTATCTCTTCTCGGCTTTATCTCCTGCGTGAATTTGCCCTCTAATTCTCTGTCGTGTGAGTGTGAGTGTGAGTGGTCTAAATTCATGAATGCTTGGCCTCCTTCTCTGTCTGATCTATGCTTGGCCTCCTCCTCCTCTTTCCGTAGCTCTTCTCGGCTTTATCTCCTTTCGATTCCCCTCTTCTTTGCAAATTTTCCCTCTTCTCTGCGAATTTCCCCTCTTCTCTGCGAATTTTCCCTCTGTCGCGCGCAAGTGTAGTGTGAGTGAAAGTGTGAGTGGAGTGGTCTAAATTCATGAATGATTTCTACCTCCTCCTGCCCTGATCTATGCTTTGGCCCTCCCTCCCTCCTCTTCCTAGCCTTCTCGGCTTTATCTCCCTTTCTCGATTCCCCTCTCTTGCAAATTTTCCTTCACACTTCCCTTCTCCCAAGGACTTTCCCTCCTCTGTCACACGCGAGTGTACTAAGTGTGAGTGATTTCTAAAATCATGAATGAGTAAGGCATGAGTGTGGAATGTTTTGTTTGTTTGAATTATGTTTTTTATTTTTGTTTTTAAATCTCATATATTTTATATAATTAATTTTATATATATATATATATAGAGAGCATATATATATATATATATATATATATATATATATATATATATATATATATATATATATATAGTGAAGAGTATATATATATATATATATATATATATATATATATATATATATATATTGATTGATATTTATAGATGTTATTTATTGATTGATTTTAATAAAGCAAGAATAAATATGATGAGAAAGAAATAACAACTAGAAATATGATTCATCTATATGATTTTTATAGATGAGAAATTAAAACAATAAATCCTTATAAATGAGATTTTAATAAAGCAACTAGATATGATGATGCTACAAGAGATGATATGTGACAAATAAACTATGCAAAAAATAGCCAAAAAAACTTGGAAAGGTTGTATCTATCTAGCCACCAATATGGAAAGAAACTATGGAGGAATGACCATGTTATGGAACTCTAATAGAATCATAATGGTGAAACTCACTCTGAAATCATAATATCATAGGTCTTTTAAAAGAAATAGGCTTCAAGGAATATGAGGATAACCAATATATATGGGCCACCTAGCCCACTTCATAAGAGAACCTTCATTGAATCCCTCAAAGCCATAGGGGATACTGTTGTTGGAGATCAATGGATAATAAGAGGTGATTTCAACCTAATAACATCCTTTAGTGCTAAAAAGGAGGCAATAGAAGGCTAGAAGAGAACAACCTATACTTTAAACATATTATTGAAGACTTAAGACTAATGGAAATTTCCACAACCAATGGCCATTTTACCTAGAATAATAAAAGGGGAGGCTCAAGCTAGATTGATGTCTGATTGGATAGGTTTCGATTCTTTGAAAAAAATACGTAGTAAGGGTTTTGGGGATATAGGGGAATTCTTACAAGGTGCAAGGTCAGACCATTGACCTATCTCGCTGCAATGGGATAACAAAGGAACACCAAAATAAATAGCATAATGGTTTTCACACCCCAACTTGCAAGCAAGAATTTCCGAATGGTGGAATGAGGGAGGAAACATCCAAGGAACTAAAATGTAAATTATTTAGTAAAAAACAAAGTATCTCGAAACCAAACACAAAAAATGGAATGCAAAGGAATTCAAAAATATCTTCTAAAATAAATGGCATCTTAAGAAGCAAATGACCATCCTACAGAGACAAATCATGAAGGAGGGCATGTCAAAGGAGGGCACTCCTTCATCAATCATCACTACAAGAAGGAATTTACATAAAAAAAAATAGGAAGAATGCCTCTCGAAGCATAAATATATAGTAAGATGGCTCACAAATGGTGACAAGAACATGCATTTCTTCCATCGCACCACCATGAATAGGTGGAACCGAAATAATTTTTTATTCCTAATAGATGCACAAGGAAACATAGTAAACCACCACACAGATATAGAAAAAGAGCTCATGAACTACTTTAGTGACCTTCTCATTGAACTTGTTGAGGACAAAAGTCATCCACTAACTATACCACCAACATATACCCAGTATGGTCTTTGAGGAACATAATTCTTTCCTCATGAACAAGATATCACCATTATAAGTGGAACTTATAGTTGTTAAATACATGGTTGGAGGTAAAGTATGAGGTCCATATAACTTTGCAACCGACTTCTTTCATGATTTCTAACACACAATAGATAAAGAGGTTTGTAAAGTGGTGGAAGACTCAAGAAGATATGGATGAGTCCTCAAAGATCTTAATGCCACTTTTATAACACTTGTCCTCAAAGAAAGTGAAGCAACCTTTGCATACAAATTAAGGCCTGTCTCTCTATATTGCAACATCATCTATAAGATCATCACCAAGGTATTTGACAAGTAATTGAATTCCATCATGAACACGATCATCTCCTAAGTGTAAGGAGGATAACCGAAAGTAGGAAAATTCTATATGAAATCATAATGGAACATAAGATCACTCACACCCTTAAAACCAATAAAAAACCATAGATGATGGCTAAGATCGACATGTCTAAATATTTTGATAGAATAAATTGGACATTTGTGATTAAAATGATTAAATCATTTGGCTTCTTAGGTGCTTGGATCAACTAGATAAAAAACCTAATGTCCTTTACCTTATTTTCTATGCTCTACAGCATAGTCCCCTCTACCCCCTTCTACCCCTCAAGAAACATTCCCAAGGTGATCCTATTTAACCCTTCCTATTCATACTCATAGTTGAAGGTCTTGGACCTTGCTCAATAGTAGCCACTAATTGAGGCTCACTTAAAGGATTGAATATCTCCCCTCATAGTGATCCCCTCCCACATCTCCAACTCATTGACTACACTATGCTTTGAGGAGCCACCACTTATCAAGAATCCAAATCTTTCAAAAACATTATGAACACCTTTCTCCTAGCATCAGGGGGTGGATGGGTCATATCAAAAATGGAAAATCTCAAGTATTTATTTTAACACCCATAGAAGCATCCAAAACAACATCCTTTCAATCCTAGGGATCAGTAAGGGTTAAGGAATTAGCATTAGGGTTAGGTTTAAGGAGGATACGAGGGTTCCTCATTTGGTGTTGTATGTTATAGGATTTGGGTTTAAGGGTTATAAGAGATTTAGGTTAAGGGTTATATGTATTGGTGTTGATAAGGGTTAGGGGTTAAGAGTTGTAAGAGTTAGGCACTCATATATGTTAGAAATTTGGGGTTTAAGGGGTTAGTTTTTAGTGTTTATATGGACTACAAGATTGAAATAATATGTGGGTGTTGGCGACGGAAGTCACTCCTGGATTGTAGCAGGAGCAGAGCTCGACGCCCATCAGTTTTTATGTCATGATAGTTTTAATGGGTGATCAAATGGGTGGAGACTCGAGAAGATATTACTCTAACTCAGGGACTGGGTCCGGCATGTGAGGAGAAAAAGAGGTCTTGATCTAATTTCAGTCAGTGGGTTGATTAAAAGATGAGCAGGTGGAAGACTTGGTAAGAAGAGTGAGCAAACTACCTCAGGCAACAGGCTTTTCAGCAATTTGCAGAAGAAAGACTTTGAATGCAAGATCCTCTCAGTTCAGGGTCTCAAGAAACTGAAAGGGGGACTCGACTGGATTCTCCAATTCCAAGTCGCTCAGTGCTAAGAAAATCACAAGGATCGATTAGAAACGATGCAACTATTACAATGATCCAATCTACATCATCCTATAACAGTTACAACTCGACTGGATTCTCCAATTCCGAGCTGCTCTAACACAGTGTAAACAAAGACGTGAAATAAACTGACATCCATAAGGCAAGAAGTCTCAAGAGTCCATGCATAACCATAATAACAGTGCTTCATTAAAGCTTTACAACCGGGAGCCTCGCTCAACCATTAATCCTTTACAAAATACAAAGATTGAGTTTATATACTCAGAGAAAATCGCCTAAAATCGGCGTGCTCAGTTATCCGGGCTTGGTGTCCCTTCAGCCAAATTCGGACGGGTATTCTTTGTCAGACGCCACTTTAACTGCGCATGGCTCCTGCAAGGGGAGTAGCTGGGCCATTAAGTGCCGAGCTAGCGTGTGCAGACTTCCTCCGGCTGGTTGAGGACTCAGCATGGCTTCTTTAGAAAAATGGGTACACAGGACCCTCTTGAGCAAACCGCTTGCCATATTATCCATACTTTGCACTTAATGCCTGAGGAGAGGTTTCAACCACCCCTTCACGTCTTCATTTACTCCAGGCGAAAACCAGGATTGAGGTCGGATCAGATGGCGCATGGAGATCACAATGATCCTTTCGGCAACTAGACTCGACACCTTTGGCCCCCCTTTGCACAACTCCTTTCTTTCCCAAGTGACCACGGGCTATGACCCTGTATCTATTCCCAAAACGTTTTCGACGTTCTCAACTGGAAGGAGTTAATCCTTGCTTATTCACATCTGCGATGAGAGAAATGCCGAGATGGCCTAATTGGGCGCCACGTGTCCCTCTTAGATCTGATGGCCCTGAACTTACTCGGTGATGATGTGGGCTCGAGTCCTGGACGCTCCCGGCACCTCGCGCATTGAGAATATGACGGGATATTCCTTGTATTTCAAATTCGTGATGGGCGAAAAGGCGAGGAGCCTAATCGCGCGCCAGGTGTCTCCTGTGGATGAACGACTGAGGTTGCTTCTCGATACCGCGGGCCCGACTCTGGGCACTTTCGACACTCCAGGGTTTGGGGTTTCGAGATGTGAGATGATGAGGGACTCTCACCCTTTGAACTCCCTAATGCCGATATGCCGACTAGATCCCACACTATGTGTCGCAGGATTGGACGACCCAGATTCAGTCTCGGCATAAAGCTGCTTTCTTTGACGTTATACATCGGTCAACTTGGTAGCCCCGATATCCCGATGACCGTTGATCTGCTCTTATGGATGGATCCGGCTGCTAACATCGTAATTTCACTCGCCCGCTTGATTGGAAGCCTCAAAACGAGATTTTTCCATGCTGTGCTCGGGTGCTTCTCGCGCAACTCGCAGACCCGAATACTCTTGTTCCTAGGACAAGAAATGTCGCTAAAATTAGGCTCCATGGGGGATAGAGTTGTCCCTGCGATGCTCTAAGGACTCTTTTTGCAGATCCAGTGCCTTGCTGTTGGGATATGGAGTCATTTATTAAGCTGAAAACAAAAAACAAAAAACAATATTTACAAAACAAAAGAAGCCGCCTACGGCTTACAATTTTTTTTTTTTTAAGAAATGCCCATTTAATGGGCCATCAAAAACTTCTTCGCCTTCCAAATCCTGCAGCCTGTAGGTATTGTTTGAAAACACCTCAGAGATCTTGAGAGGCCCAAACCAGAGGGCATCAAACTTACTGTGCTTGCCCCTATCTTGCCTGGGTGCGTCCCATTTGAGCACCAGATCACCCAGCTCAGAAACTTTCTTTTTGCTCTTCCTGTCAAAGGTTTGCTTGATCTTCTGCTGGGGATGGTAGGCCCTGTTCATGGCTTGTTCTCTGATCTTCCGTACTTCCACCATCTAATGAATCCTTCTAATCATATGGTCAGGCTCTCCTTCAAGGTCCTGGAGAAATTTTTCCACAGATAAAGCAAGCTGAGTAGGGAAAACAACCTCTGTTCCATAAACAAGTTGGAAAGGTGAGATGCCCAGGGACTTCTTTGTTGTCACCCGGTCGACCCATAGAGCAAATTTGATCTTTGAATCCCAGGCTCTTTTATTATCTTCCAATAAATTTTTAATGAGCTTGATCAGACTTTTATTGGAAGACTCCGCCAGTCCATTTCCTTGAGGATAATAGGGAGTAGAGTGGATCAACGAAATCTCAAACTGTTCACAGAACTTAACCAAAGGCTCAAACCTGAAAGAGGTAGCATTGTCGGTGACGATTTTGCCGGGACAACCAAATCTGGCTATGATATCCTCCAGGAAGCTGATAATTACTTTGTGAGAAGTACTCCTGGTAGGGGTAGCTTCTATCCACATGGTGAAATAGTCTGTCACAGTCAGGATCCATCTGTGCTGACCACTTGAGGGAGGATGAATTTCTCCAATGAAGTCCAAACCCCACTGATGAAAGGGTGCTGAAGTTACTATAGGCTTTAGTGGTAGTGATTTGAGCTGTTGTTTTCCCGAGAAATTTTGGCATTTGATGCAAGCTCTGATTTCTCTGCAGACATCAGTGATAAAGTAGGCCAGAAATATCCAGCCCTAAGGATCTTATGAGCGGTGGTTTTCCAGAAATGATGCCCCCTGCAAAGGCCATTATGGAAATCAATTATAACCTTCTGGGCTTCTTGCGGGTCCAGGCATCTTAAGAACACCCCTAGAGGGTCTTTCCAGTATAAATCCTGGTCAATGAGGCAATACCTGACCGCTTTGAGCTTTAGAGCTCTCGCCTTGCTTTTTCCCATTCCATTAAGAGGCTTCAATTCTTGTAAAAAATACAAGATATCCTTGTACCAGGTGCATGCTGCTAGTGGTAAGGCACCCTGAGAGTTCTTATTGGTCAACTCAGCTTGTGGATTTTCTGAACAGGCGTTGATGAAGCTAATCCCCAAGGCTTTGCAATTGGATTCAGCCAGCAGCTTGGCTAAACCCTGCCCCTTTATCAACTTAGTGGGCTTAATCTCCAGATCAAACTCTAGGATCCTGGCAATCCACTTAACTCTTCTCCCATCTATGTCGGGCTGTACAAGGATGTCCTTCACAGAGGCTGAAGGAACGTATGCGGTCACCTTTGAGTGCAAGACGTAGAATCTGAAAGCTTTGAGAGATTTTACTAAGGCATAGGCCTATTTTTCCATGATTTCATACCTGACCTCTGCATCTCTTAATGCCTTGCTGAAAAAGGCAATGGGTTGTTCTCGGCCTCCCTCATTTTTCTGCAACAAGACCGTCGCTACTGTATCAAAAGAAGCAAAAGAGAAAATTAGGAATCCTTTGGAATAGTCAGGGCTGATCAGCATAAGTGCCTCAGTTAATGCCCTTTTTATTTGGGTAAAAGATTCCCTGGGTTCAACGGTCCATTTCACTTCATTTCCTTTCCTGAGCATGGCTGTGATATGTTTCACCAACTCAGCAAAATTTGAGACGAATCTCCTCAAGAAATTAATCTTCCCTAAAAAGGCATGAACTTCCTTCTTGGATCTAGGAAGTGACAGGGTTTGAATTGCCTCTACCCTGCTAGGATCAATCCTCACTCCTTCTTCTGATACTATATGGCCTAATATCTTCCCCTCCTTCATAGCAAACAAATATTTTCTGGGATTTAAGGATAGGCCAAATCTCCGACACTTCAAAAAAACTTTTCTTAGATGACCGCAGTGCTCTCTGTCAGACCTGGAGAAGACTGTTATGTCATCCAGGTAGATCACCACAAACTTATCTTTCTCCTCGATGAAGGCTATGTCCATGGCTCGCTGAAATGTTGCCCCTGCATTCATTAATCCAAAAGGCATTTTGGAATACATGAATGTGCCCCAAGGAGTGGTGAAGGCCATTTTTTCTCTGTCCTCGGGGATTACTGATATCTGGTTATAGCCAGAAAAACCATCAATCATGGATATCCTAGATGCACCAGTTACCCTCTGCAATATTTGTTCCATATTGGGCAGGGGGTAATTGTCTTTCCTTGAGCTCCTATTCAGGTTCTTGAAATCAACACACACACTGATTTCTCCACTTTTCTTCCTTACTGGGACCAAATTGGCCACCCATTCAGAATATATCAAGGGGATGATAATTTGGGCATCTATCAATCTCTTCACTTCCTTCTCCATGACAGGTAGCAACATGGGATTTATATGTCTTAGCTTCTGCCTGAATGGCTTAACCTCTTCTTTCAGTGGGATCTTGTGTTCAATGACATATGTGTCATAAGTCTTGAGGTCTTCATAGGCCCATGTGAACACATCAACGGATTCCTTCAATAACTTAGTATATTCCGCCCTCTGTTCACTGGTCAAGCTACTTGATAATTTGATAAACTTAGGTTCCTCCTGTGTGCCAATGTTGCATTCCACTGTATCAACATATTTATTTGAAACACCACCCTTAACTGCCACATCATTTTTGTCGAACAACCTTTCTAAAGGGACTAGCCCCCTTGGAATGTGGTTGTTGGGCAGCTGAATAATCTGGTGATTAACGATTTTATTTAAGAATATCTCAGAGGGAGGGTCACCTTCAGGATCAGAATCCTGATCAATGTGCAATGCCGAAAACTCATCGACGGTCTGAAGAAAATTTTTGATTTCAAGATCGTCCTCGAATACCTCCCAATGCTTTACATTGTCCGAGATGGATGGTCTATATCTTGTTTCGACCTCACCATGGATCTTCGGCGACAGAGGGATCTTGAACAGACTAGCCGAGACTTCTAAGGAGTCGGTCGAGGTATTTTCTTCCCTTGGGATAAAAGTAATGTTGAAAGCTGAGAAGAAATTATCAATCAGGTCCCATACCTTGTTTCTGTAACTCCTGAGCCGAGGATGCCGTGCCCGATAAACATCCCTGACCTGTTGGATTATCAGTTCTGCATCTCCGAACATTGACACCTCTTTAATTCCCATTTATTTTACAGCCCTCATACCCAGAACAAGAGCTTCATATTCCGTCACATTGTTGGTAGTTTCAAATTCCAGCTTGTATGACAGGGATATGGTCTCTTGGCAAGGCGATATGAAAATCACCCCAGCGCCTACGCCTATACTGGAGGAAGCTCCATCAAAGAACATCTTCCAAATAGAGGTGGTTGGAGGAGGTATATGCTGATTAAGAATGGGATGCTTTCTGACATGTAAAGGGACCTCGGGAGCTCCAGTGATATGTAACAAACTAGACCCTAAATCAGTGTCAAGTGCAAAGATGGGGTGATTAGTGGGGTTTGCTTCATCACTGACAATATAGGCTAGCTGGGCTTCTCTGTACAACCTCCTGTGTTCCCCTCCAAAGACCGGAATGGTGGCGTATGTGAGATCCATCTTTAACGTTCCTCCAAGTCTTTTAATCCAAGACCTTGACAACAACATGCCAAACTTGGGGGGAACGTCAGCTACCACAATATCCATGACCACACTCTTCATGGGCAACTGAAACAAAGAAACCACTAGGTCTTTGATGAC
>SNQJ01S0138336.1:8858-33064 GCA_010110895.2 Picea sitchensis | reverse complement strand
AAAAAAAATAACTATAGTTTCTAGGCAACTTTGTCCTTCACTCCAAGACGACTTCGCAGAGAACAAAACTTCTGCTCAGTGAAGGTCTTAGTGAAGATGTCTGTCGTCTGTTCTGCTGAAGGATAAAACTATAGGTCGATGATCCGCTCATGTAATAAGTTATGGATGTAGTGCATGTGGATCTCTATGAGCTTTGTTTTCTGCCTCAGAACTAGATCTATGCATAACTTCATAGTTCTCTGGTTGTCACACCAGATGATGATCAACCGATGAAACTGAATGCCCAACTTAGTGAAAAAATGTTGTAGCCACATAGTCTGAATTGTTATGTTAACTACCCCTCTATACTCTTCCTCAGTTGAATATAGACCAATGGAATCTTGCTTCTTGATCAACCAACAAATAGACATGTAACCAAGACTGAGTGAGTAACTAGATGTGGACTTGCAATCAGTGTTATCACTAGTCCAGTAAGACTTAGTGAACCTGATGAGATCCAATGTAAAGTTTGCTGCATAATGAATCCCAAAGGTGATGGTGCCATGTACATATCAAAGGATACACTTTGTAGCCTTCCAATGTTTCTCATGAGGCTCCTGCATGAACCTAGAAACTATTCCAACTGGATATGAGAGGTTTGGTCTGGAGTGTGTGAGATACAAAAAGCTCCCCACTAGCTATCTTTACAGTGTGTTGTGAACAAGTGGAGTGTCCCCTCCATCCTCAAGTTTAACTCCTGATAGGAAAGGAGTCTGAGCAGACTTGCAGTCTGTCATGTGAAATATCTCAAGGAGATTGTGTGCATACTTTTTGTGAGATAGTTTGATGCTTGATGTATCCTGACTGTAATATCCCTAGGCCGAACCCAAATGTAAATGTAAATGAAAAGGTACATAATATGGTGAGTTGTTTGATATTATTTTTGTATACACCTTTCATGGCATATTGCATGCATGTACTGCGTAGTAAAAATATGAAGTGTGCACATTCTAGGATACCGCACGCAAGCACAATGTTGAGGCCATAGAGCCTTTGTGTATATGCTATGTTTTATAGTCTGGTGAGCCAGTTATTATAATCTAGAATGCTTATGTTTTGGATTAGTCCAGAGACCCTAGATGCTAAAGACCAGTGCGCCTATTTTTGTATATGTCTCATTATTTATATAAAATACATCGTTGTGCATAGATTGACCACAATAAAAGAGTATGGTGGACTAAAATCCACTAGTTAAGGGAAAGGGGGGGGATAAAAGTTAAGGAAAAGGGATAAGCTAGGGAGATTAAGCTAAAAAAGAATATTATATTAATATTTCTTAAATATAAAGTATGGATAATTATTTTATCCTAAGTTCCAAAGTTGGGGACAAGTGGGCAAAAGTAGCTCCCAACATGACAAGTGTCAAGTTGGGGACATGCATACATATTGTTTGGACTTAGTTCATTTTCCATCATTATTTTCATGATTCCTTCCACCACCCGGTCAATCATCCATGAGCATTCACACACTCATTGAGCTAACTTCCATACCTTCATGTCACTGTACCTAAATTTGTATCCATAGCCATACTTGTTTGTGTAGTGGTTTAGATTGGGAGCTGGACTGAAGAAGCGGGTTGTCAGGCTCATGGGATATTGAAGAGGTGGGTTGTCAACCCCGTGAGAAATTTCTCTCTGGGTGAGAGAATTTCTAGGAATTGATTTCTTGAAGGTGCTAAACTGCAACTATAGGGCTCTGAAACTTCCTGTTCGACTTGTTGTTGAAGCCTAGAAAGGAAGTGGGGCAGTCGAAGGACTGTTAAGAAGAGAAGGGGAACACTTCCTGGGGTGGGACAAACATGTGGGGAATGAGGGACTGTAGGATTTTATTTTGAGTAGGCACATGTGACAGAGTCTTTCATGTTGTCTATGAACCATTAGCCTGGTTAGGAATCCCTTTACCCGAGTAGAGTTGTCAGGCTCATGGGATATTGAAGAGGTGGGTTGTCATCCCCGTGAGAAATTTCTCTCTGGGTGAGAGAATTTCTAGGAATTGATTTCCTGAAGGTGCTAAACTACAACTATAGGGCTCTGAGACTTCCTGTTCGACCTGTTGTTGAAGCCCAGAAAGGAAGTGGGGCAGTCGAAGGACTGTTAAGAAGAGAAGGGGAACACTTCCTGGGGTGGGACAAACATGTGGGGAATGAGGGACTGTAGGATTTTATTTTGAGTAGGCACATGTGACAGAGTCTTTCATGTTGTCTATGAACCATTAGCCTGGTTAGGAATCCCTTTACCCGAGTAGAGTTTAGTCCCAGCTTGTGGGTGACCCACTGTTGAGAGTGATGAGCAGTGTGGTCTAAGGCTGGGAGGTTCGTGGAAGGTCTGGATGCAGTTGGTGATATTCTTACCAATATAAGTGTCAATCGTGGGATACATTTACATGTTGCATTATTATTTACGTGTTTATTTTTATGGGTTCATCCTATGTGTGGTTATAATTGTCTTTATAATTATGGGTATTTCTTGTATATGCTGCATGTATATGTTTATTGTTATTTCAGTATGAATCCATGAATTTACAGATGTATTTGTTTGTTTACATTGTATACATATATTTCTGCAAGAGTTCTGTGTGTATATGTTTTAATTGCATGCATTTAAATTTTTTTATGTAGCATAGCTCAGTTGGTTGTTGGGTATGTTATAGTATGTTCCACATAGAGAATGAAAGAGTTCTCTGGAGTAGCATGGCCCAACATGGGTGGTCATGGATGTTACAATATGGTATCAGAGCTTTAGTTTTCAACACTGAGCCTGTATGGGCCGATCAAGTTGAGTTGAAGCGAAATTTCACAGAGGATTGATTTCAAATTTGAACATTTTTGTGACGAGTAGCGACAAAGTTTCGTCGGAATAGGGTCGTTGTTGCGACCAAGATGATTTTTTTTCTTCATCAGTCTAGTGACCACAGATGGATATTCACCGGTCTAGCGACTGGGAAAAGAAGCCAATTCACAATAGGGAAAAGTTACCATTCATCGGTCCATCGACCAAGGTTAGTCGGTCTATTGACCAACTTTAGTCGAAAGCCTTGCTAGAATCTCTAAGGAAAAAATAACCTTGGTCACTCTAGAGATCATAATTAGTCGGTCTAGCGAGGAATGTTTGCCGGTCTAGCGATGAATGTTTGTCGGTCTAACAACTAATATTAGTCGCAAGAGGGACCAAGACAACCCTGGAAAACTTAGTCAATAAACCACGGTAGAATGACGAAGATTAGTTGCTAGACCGACCAACCCTGAAGCTAAAAAGGTCAAACTTTGCTACCAAATGGCTATACAAGTGATGAACCTGTTCATTTCTAGAGCGACTGATGTTGGGGTTTTAAAAAAAAAAATGACATTCACACAGGAATACGCCTAGACTAGCAAGCTACAGAAGCATACTTTCATTATGTACTTGGGAGCTGGCACTAGAGTGAACCCCTTAATGGTACTCAATACCGGTGATCCAATTTACCTTGTCATTTCTAGATGTAAGAACCATTGTGATGAGTCTCAATCCATGCTAGGGGATTTAATATCGAGCCTAAAATTGTGGAAGGTGAATCTAGAGCATTAGGTGGAGGAGCTTTCACAGCAGTAGACCTCCCTTACGGAGTAGTTGGGCACTATTAAATTGAAGGAATTCCTATTAGATGTGGAAAATCAATGCCTAAGAGAAAAATTCAGGGAACAAGAAGCTACAACGACATGTAAAGAATATGGAGCATGAGCAGTCACCCGTGGCATTCTATAGGCACAAGTACATTTAGAAGTCTTCAATGGGTTCTCTCCCAATAACAAATATTTCACTCAATGAGGACCAAAAAATGGAGCATCCACATTGTCAATAGGATTAGAGGTCAAATACTACCCATCCACCAACTATTGGAAGCATTGAAACTAGAGTGCAAGGCCATGGAAATTTTCATGTTTTTTTATAAATGATTTGTGGAGTAAAGTTGTTTTGTTAGTAGGCCTTGATAGTCCTTCTATTGAAGTTTAGTATCATTAACTTCAATACTAACTCTAAGGAGATTGGAATGTTCACATTCTACCAAAATTTACAAAGAGTCAAGAAGGAAACCATAATATGGGAAAAATAAAAATTAAAATACATCTCAAAAGGAAATTGCGAAGATAAATGAAGACTTTCAGACTTGTTTAGTAGAAATCTCGATGGCCTCTTCTATGAAGAAGTCAAAGAACAATTAAAAAATCTTGCAAGAAAGAAAGATGAAAATTTTTTAATGGGAGGAGGGAAAATGGAGGTTAAAGAGCAGAGAAGTATGACTATTTAAAGGTGATGAACACACATTCTTTCAAAATAATTCTGAAGGGAAACAATACAGAAATATAATTTGGAAAATGCCCAAGCCAAATGGAATAAATAACCTCAAAGTTATGTGAACTTGCAGTTATGAGAGTAGTTCTTTCAATAACCTATTTTAAGCTCCAGAAAGGGACAACATAGATGAAATTATAAAACTTGGTTAATTCTTTCTAAGGTGATTTATTAGTAGTGGTGGTGGAATCTAGGACATATGGATAGTTGTGAAGAGAAATGAGTGAAACCTTTATGGCACTAATACCTAAAAAGAATAATCCATCGACTCTGAATCTCACTATGTCCATGTACATGCTTATTTCCAATTGAAATAATAACAACAATACTTAAAATCATTTTATCTATAGCTATATTAGTGGAGAAATTTGAATTTCAAGAGGAAAGAAAAACTCATGATGTCGGGGTAGCAAAAGAAGTCTTGTATTGTATTGACATAAAAAAGACAATTGTAATTAAGATTGGTCAACCAAAATTCTTATGGCAGAGTAAGATGGTTGTATTTAAGGCTTACATTGAATTACACAGGATTTAACTATCCATTCAAGAACTAGATTGAAGGGTGCCTACCCTTCTCATCCTTTGTTGTTTTAATTAACAAATTGCTTGTCCTTAATCCATATCCTTTATGTCGACGATATCCACCTCTTTAGTGTTAGTTCACTTAGGGAGGCAGAGTCTTTGAAGATTTTTTTTAATCTTTATTGTAGAGCCATTAGAATGGAACTAAATTTGATCAAGTCCTATATCTCATTCAGTTGCAATAGTGAAATATCAAGTAGAATAATAAAATAGTCTCTTCCACAAATGAGGTATATTTAAACAAGGGTTGCACACACCTAGGATTTGTACTAAATGAAANGATTTAACTATCCATTCAAGAACTAGATTGAAGGGTGCCTACCCTTCTCATCCTTTGTTGTTTTAATTAACAAATTGCTTGTCCTTAATCCATATCCTTTATGTCGACGATATCCACCTCTTTAGTGTTAGTTCACTTAGGGAGGCAGAGTCTTTGAAGATTTTTTTTAATCTTTATTGTAGAGCCATTAGAATGGAACTAAATTTGATCAAGTCCTATATCTCATTCAGTTGCAATAGTGAAATATCAAGTAGAATAATAAAATAGTCTCTTCCACAAATGAGGTATATTTAAACAAGGGTTGCACACACCTAGGATTTGTACTAAATGAAAACTCTTATCGTTTCAAGGATTGTATGTGGATGCATGAAAAAAAGGATAAAGAAAATAAGGTTGGTGTACTCAATGGCTATCAAGGGGAGGGAGATTAACCTTAATAAAATCATAGGTTGAAGCCACTCTTGTCTATGGACATTCTTGTGTATATCCCTAAAGGGATTTTGGAGAAAAACAAAAAATGTTGTTTAGTTTTCTTTAGAAAGGCTCAAACGACAAAGGCATTCCATTTGAAACTGGAAAATACTTACCAAGACAAAACCAGTGGGAGAAGGGGGTCTAAGAACCATTCATTTTTATGGGAAAGCACTGGAAAGAATGAAGTTGTAGAGGCAAATAAAAGGAACTGGTTTTAGGAAAAAGGAAATTAAAGAGAAATGCATTGAGCCACAAATCACAATGTTCTCCAAAGAATCTCTCCTTGCAGTTGATAGAACCAAAACAAACAAATTGTGAGTAACAATTTCCACGAACAATACTAAAGTTGCCATTGCATAGCTAATGCAATGAACAAGATACTTGCAACATAACAAATACTAAACTATGATAATAATCACCACATAGAAACTTAAACTGACAAGTTCAAACTTTATAAATAACATGGACTGATTAATTACATTCATGCATACCAATAATGTACTCCAAAGCATATTAATAAAAATTTGTATATTAATATGTATATGAGGAAACCCAATTGATATCCTATGAGAAATCCAATGGAGTAAGTGCAAAATTACTTAATTACAACGCAAATTTGCGCCAAGTTGAAGGGTGAACATAAAAGTTAATAGACAATTTTCTGAAAGCCATAACTTTCTGCTCAAGACTTAGAATTGAGCATGGAAGAAGGAATTGGAAAGGTCTCAGACAATGGAATCTAAATATCCACCCAAAAAATTGATCCGGGCATTCAATTTTCTAGGAAATCAAAAGAAATAACTCTGATATATTATTGAACTAGAATGGTTCATATTTTCATGAAATTGTTGAAGCAGTTAGTTTGACAAAGTTTTCTTGGCTGCACATTTTGCAGAGTCAAAAAAAATTTGATCAGATCAGAATCAACACAGAGTCCATATATGGAAGAGGCACATGGGACTTACATCCAGGAATATGATATCAGGGGGATGGATGTCCATTTGGGCATTGAAGGAACAAACTCCAATGGACATGGAGAAGGAAGGGATGAAAACATGAATATGGTAGAGACCATTAAAAATTTTTAGAAGGATGTCCAAAGCCATAAATCTGATAATGAAAGGATTATGAGAGCCAAGGCGGAGAAGGATGACTTCAATATGAAGTTAATGTAGAGCTTGAACATAATAGAAAAGAAATTGGATAAGGAGAGTGGCTCATGCAAATAAAAAATTCACAGGTCTCCTGATGAGAAAATAAGAGAAAGAAGTGTTAGAAGACATCACCATCACTCCCCGAGGCATTCAAATAAGAGGGCACACAGCAGTTGAAGTCCATCCCCTGTCAAGAAGCATAAAGGGTCTGGGGTGGATGAGCTATGAGGAGAAATGAACAAAATAAAACCTCCTACATTTGATGGTGAGCACAAGAAGGATGAAGATGCAAAGATATGGCTATTGGGAATGAGAAAGTATTTTCAATTGAATAATTATTCTTCTCATGCAGAAACTAGAATTTCCATCTATCAACTCAAGGGAAAGACATCCATGTGGTGGGATCATCTTGTGCATGTGCAACACATTAAAGAGAAAAGTGTTACTTGGATGGAATTCAAGAAGCATTTTGAGAAGAAATACTTGACTAAGAGATACTATGACAAGAAAATGAAAGATTTCTTTGAACTCAAGATTGGGAGTATGACCATAGATGAATATGAAATAAGGTTTTTAGAACTGCTGAAGTATGTTTCCTTCATCAAGGATGATACAATTAAGATTCAGAGTTATTTGAGTGGATTGTCATCATTCATCAGTGAACAAATACAGTATGATGATCCCAAGATGTTGGAGGAGACCATAAAGCAAGATAAATTGCTATATGATAAAAAAAAAGCAAGGCAAACTTTCCAAAAATATTGGGAAGAAAAAAAGAAGTTCAAGATGGATCAGAGGAATAAAGGATCTAAGACACCATTCTTCAGAAATAATACTCAGGGAAAACCAACTTCTAGAGAACCCAGAACGGTTGAGACATGAGGTCAAAGGCCAAGGCAACCACCTATAAAATATTGGGGTTGTAAAGGAGATCATATGTTTAGATATTTCCCTCATAGAGGTGAAAAAGTGAGGACTGTTCACAATGTACAAAAAGCTGAAACAATGGATGACATGGGAAGAAATGTACCAAGGATCTATGCAGCCCTGGATAACAAGAAAGCAGAGTATCAGTCACATATGATTGAAGTGGAAGGTATGATCAACAATCAAACCATTTTTATTTTAATTGATTTAGGATCATGGATGATTTTAGGGGCTAAATTTCGCTCATGGGCTAATTTTCCATGGTTTTTCCAAAAACAAGATTCGCTATTTTAAAAATAATTCGCCCAAATTCTATAGGATAAAATTATTTTACCTTAAAAATCGCCAAAATTTTATAAACATTATATAAAATCCCTCTAAAATTTGAATATTTTCACAAAAATATCACCAAATATTTATAGTTGGCATATGAAGGATTAGTAAGATTCGCCAAGGTTTCTACATTTTAAAACAAATTTTCATCCTTAAAATCATCCCTATTTAGGATCTAGTCATATTTATATAGATCCTAAGATGGTGGAAAGTTTTCATTTGCCAAGAATAAAGCATGGAAAATATTGGTTGGTGCAACTGGCTACCATAGCCAAAAGAAAAGTTAATGAGATGGTTAAGTCATGCCTTATGGACATGAATGGGTTGAACACTAGGGCAGATTTGAACATCTTTCCTTTAGGTTCCTATGACTGTATAATTGGGATGGATTGATTGGATCAACATAATGTTATCCTAGACTATCATAACAAGGAATTCACTTGCTTGGATGAGGAAGGGAGCCTAAGGAGAGTGCCGGGAATTCCTAGGGAAGTAGCCATCAGAGAAATTTCAGCATTGCAACTGAAGAAATGTTATAGAAAAGTGTGTCAATTATTTGCAGCTCATATGGAAGGGACACCTAAAGATAAGGTGCCAATTTTGGAAGATCATGCAGTCCTAGAATATTTTGAATATGTGTTCAAGGAGGTACCGGGACTACCCCCAAAGAGAGATATTGATTTGTCTATAAATTTAATGCCTGGAGCAGCTCTAGCTTGAAACACTCCTTACAGAATGAGTACACTAGAGATTAAGGAGTTGTAAATGCAACTTGAAGAAATTCTGAAGAAGGGGTATATACGCCCAAGTGTGTCACCTTGGGGTGCCCCATTCTTGTTTGTGAATAAGAAAGATGGGACATTAATATTGTGCATTGATTTCAGACAGTTGAATAAAGTGACTATAAAGAACAAGTATCCTCTGCCAAGGATCGACGATCTCTTTGATCAATTGAAGGATAAAAAGATATTTTCAAAGATATATCTCAGGTCAGGATACCATCAGGTAAGGATTAAGGATGAATATATTAACAAGACCACATTAAGGACAAGGTATGGTCATTATGAGTTCACAATGGTGCCATTTGGGTTGTCAAATGCACTAGTTGTTTTCATGTGCTTAATGAATGGTGTTTTCCAAGAATATTTAGACAAGTTTGTCATTGTCTTTCTAGATGACATTATTATATATTATAAGTCAGAATAAGAGCATGAGAATCATTTGAGAATGTTGTTGAAAGTATTAAGGGAGAATCAGTTTTATGCCAAGTTGAGCAAGCGCTCATTTTATCAGAAGAAAATTCATTATTTGGGGCATATCATTTCAATGGATGGGATAGTAGTGGACCTTGATAAGATAGAAGCCATTAGATAATGGTCAGTGCCAAATAATGTGACAGAGGTCAGATCATTCATGGGCCTTGCAAGCTACTATAGGAGATTTATTGAAGGATTCTCAAGGATTGGACATCTAATCACTTCCTTACAAAAGAAGGGTGTGAAGTTTCAATGGACATTGGATTGTGAAAAGCGTTTCCAGCACTTTAAACAATTATTAACAAGTGATCCAATACTAAGGATTGCAGATCCAAATGAAGACTTCATTGTATGCATAGATGCATGTAAATAATGACTTGGTGGAGTCCTCAGTCAAAATGGGTTTGTTATATGTTACGAATCAAGGAAGTTGAAGGAACATGAAAGACACTATGCCACTCATGATTTGGAGTTGGCAAACATAGTGCATGCCTTAAGGAAATGAAGACACTACCTCATGGGAAAAGGTTTGAGCTTAGAAGAGACCATAATGGTCTGAAATATTTATTTGATCAACCAACTCTAAATGCTAGACAAAGAAAATGGTTAGAATTTCTAAGTGAATATGACTTTGATATAAATCATATCAAGGGGAAAGAGAACAAAGTGGTTGATGCACTAAGTAGAAGAGTGCATGAATTGCATGCTACAACCATTAGCATGTACCAATCAGATTTGAAACCCAAAATTTTGGAGGCTGCAAATTTAGATTTGCAATACAAGGAATTATTGGAAAAATTACAACAAAAAATTGAAGAATACAAGCTAGATAATGATGAAATTCTCATGTACAGGGGCATAATTTATGTACCAAATTCTCACGAATTGAAAAATCGAATATTGAGAGAAATGCATAATGTACCTTATGCTGGGCACCCAGGTTATCAGAAAACTATTGCAGCTGTTAAGATCCAATATTATTGGCTAGGAATGAAGAAAGAAGTTGCAGATTTTATTGCCAAATGTTTGGAATGTCAAAAGGTAAAGTCTAAGCATAGACACCCAAATGGTTTGCTACAACCATTACCCATTCTTGAGTGGAAATGGGAAGTTGTATCAATGAATTTTATTACCAAACTTCCCAGAACAAACAAGAAACATGATTCTATCATGGTAGTGATGGATAAGCTTACTAAAGTTGCCCATTTTATTCCAGTTAAGCTCACTCACAAGGCAACCAAGATTGTTGATGTTTATATGAAAGAAATTGCTCGATTACATGGCATACCCAAGATAGTTGTTTCTGACAGAGATCCAAACTTTACCTCAAAATTTTGGAAAGGATTATTTAATGGATTTGGAACAAATTTGAATTTTAGTACAACTTATCATCCAGAATTAGATGGACAAATAGAGAGGGTGAATCAAGTGATTGAAGATATGTTGAGGATGTATGTGATGGATAAAACATAAAAATGGGAAGACTATATACACTTGGTAGAGTTTGCTTTTAACAATGGGTACCAAACATCACTAAAGATGAACCCATTTGAGGCACTTCATGGCAGAAAGTGCAACACACCTGTAAGTTGGGATAACCGAGCAGTTAGAGCCATGGTTGGGCCAGATTTTCTCAGGGCAATGGAGGAGAAAATGTTGACAATAAAACAAAATCTAAAGGATGCCCAAGACAGGCAGAAAAGCTATGCTAATAAGGGCATAACTCATAGGGAATTTAAAGTTGGGGACCATGTATTCTTGAAAGTGAAAGCCAATAGAAGTTCCATGAAGTTGGGAAATTGTTCAAAGTTGGCAGCTCGCTATTGTGGGTCATTTGAAATATTAGAGAGGATTGGTCCAGTAGCTTATATGATTGCATTGCCTGCATCTATGTCTGTTCATAATGTATTCCATGTATAATTGCTAAAGAAATATATACTTGATGCTCATCATGTTATTGATTGAAATGTGATTCAGGTGGAGCAAGAAGGTGCTTTTCAAGCGCATTCAGTATGCATTTTGGACCAGAAAATCAAACATCTCTGGAATTGCGCCATAGGGATACTAAATGTCCAATGGACCTAGTATGGTCCTGAGGACACTACTTGAGAGCATGATGATGCAATGTGGGCAGAATACCCACATCTTTTTGATGATTTTTAAAATTTTGTTGTATATGTGTACATAATAAACTGAGGACAGTGTATTAAAAAGGGGAGGGGATTGTAATATCCCTAGGCTGAACCCAATTGTAAATGTAAATGCAAATGTACATAATATGGTGATTTGTTTGATATCATTTTTGAATGCACCTTTCATGGCATAGTGCGCGCATGTACTATGCAGTAAAAAGATGAAGTGTGCACATTCTAGGATATTGCGCGCAACAACTTAAGTGTGCGTGATGTTGAGGCTAGGAAACCTTTGTGTATATGCTATGTTTTATAGGTTAGTGAGCTAGTTATTATAAGCTAGGATGCTTATGTTTTGGATTAGTCCAGAGAGCCTAGATGTTAAAGGCCAGTGCGCCTATTTTTATATATGTCTCATCATTAATATAAAATGCATCGTTGTGTGCAAACCAACCATGATAAAAGAGTATGGGGGACTAAACTCCACTAGTTAAGGGAATGGGGGGGGGGGTTAAAAGTTAAGGAAAAGGGATAAGCTAGGGAGCTTAATCTAAAAAGGAATATTATATTCATATTTCTTAAATATAAAGTATGGATAATTATTTTATCGGAAATATTATATTCATATTTCTTAACATAAAGTATGGATAATTATTTATCCTAAGTTCCAAAGTTGTAGACAAGTGGGCCAAAGTAGCTCCCAACATGACAAGTGTCAAGTTGGGGACATGCATACATATTGTTTGGACTTAGTTCATTTTCCATCATTCTTTCCATGATTCCTTCCACCACCCAGTCAATCATCCATGAGCATTCACAGACTCATTGAACTATCTTCCGTACCTTCATGTCGTTGTAGCTAAACCTATATCTGTAGCCATACTTGTTTGTGTAGCAGTTTATCTTGGGAGCTGGAATGAAGAAGCAGGTTGTCATGCCCATGGGATATTGAAGAGGCGGGTTTTCAGGCCCATGAGAAATTCCTCTCTGGGTGAGACAATTTTTGGGAATTGATTTCCTGAAGGTGCTAAATTGTAGCTACAGGGCTCTGAGACTTCCTGTCTAGCCTATTGTTGAAGCCTAGAAAGGAAGTGGGGCAGCCGAAGGACTATTGAGCAGAGAAGGGGCACACTTCCTGGGGTGGGACAGGCATGTGGGGAATGAGGGACTATAGGTTGTTAGTTTGAGTAGGCACTTGTGATGGAGTCTTTCCTATTTTCTATGAACCATTAGCCTGGTTAGGAATCCCTTTACTCGGGTGGAGTTTAGTCCCAGCTCAAGGGTGACCCACTACTGAGAGTGATGAGCAGTGTGGTCTAAGGCAGAGAGGTTCGTGGAAGGTCTGCACGTAGTTGGTGATATTATTACCAATACAACTGTCAATTGTCGGATAAATTTACATGTTTCATTATTATTTACGCGTTTATTTTTATGGGTTCATCCTGTGTGTGGTTATAATTGTCTTTATAATTATGGGTATTTCCTGTATATGATGCATGCATATGTTTACTATTATTTCAGTATGAATCCATGCATTTACAAATGTATTTTTATGTTTACTTTTTATACGTATATTTCTGCAAGAGTTCTGTGTATATATGTTTTAATTGCATGCAGTTTGAAAATTTTATGTAGAATAGCTCAGTTGGATGTTGGGTATGTTATACTATGTTCTACAGAGAGAATGAAAGCATTCTATGGAGTAGCATGGCCCGACATGGGTGGTCAAGGATGTTACTTTGACTGATCTCAATTCCAAGGAAGAAGTGTAGTGGACCCATGTCCGTCATAAAAAAACCAGTCATGTAGAATCCTCTTGACTGCAACAATCATTGAAGTCGAGCAACCGGTGATCAACAAATCATCAACATACAAAACTAAGAGTAGAAGTGAATCAACCATTCTTAGCATGTAGGCATTTAGGTATGATTTACAACGTACAAATTTCTATGACAACAGGTAGGATTCCATTTTGGCATACCATGCCCTCGGAGCCTGCTTGAGGCCATAAAAATATTTCTTCAGTTAACATACCAAAGATGAATCCTACACAAATCCCTGGGGCCTCTCCATATAGATCTCATTAGAGAGATCACCATGAAGAAATTAATTCTTCACGTCCATTTGATGGAATTTCCATCCCTTGGCTGCCACAATGGCAAGTGCGAAACATATGGAATCCATCTTCACTACTGGAGTGAAGGTCTCATCATAGTCAATTCCATGCACCTGCTGAAAGCCTTTGGAAACAAGATTGTATTTGTATTTTCTAATCTCTCCATCCACTGTACTCTTGGTCATGTAGACCCATCTGCATCTAACAATTTTCCTTCCATAAGGAAGGGGAACCAGATCCCAAATCTGGTTCTCAAGGAGGGAGTTGTACTCCTCCTGCATGGTGTATTCCCAAAAGGGATTTGAAGCAGCCTCGCCATAAGAATGTGGATATTAAGACTGAACCAAGAAAACATTCCTAGAGATCAATGGTTCAGTGGAATTGAGTGCAATAGGAGGCTCCTCAAAATCATATTAAGTCCTCCGAGTATCGGCTAGATCACCAACAAGATCCTCTGCATCTTGAAGAGTAGTTTGTGCCCACTTGGGCCTCTGCTCTGGCTCTGCATCTGCATCTGGATTCTTTGACTCTGCATATGACTCTATTGACTATGCATATGGATCATTTGAATCCTCTGAATCAAAAATCTCATCTGAAGAAGATTCAACAAGTGCATTCTCATCATCACAGACGGATGGAAGAATGAAGGTGTCTGCATGCAGCTGCTGAGGTACATGCGATACACTTTCCTCGAATTGGACACTTTGCTCAATGATGAGGAAATCCAAGGAAAGATCAATAAGTATGTAACCCTTCACAATGTCGAGGTATCCAACAAAGATACACTCTGTGCTTTGTGGATCAAGTGCCTTCCTCTTTTCAGAGGGAGTTCGGGCCCATGCACGTGAACCAAAAATACGAAAGTGGGTCACTTTCATTTTGGGGCCGCTCTAAGCCTCATAGCGGGTCATATCCTTGACAGATCTATGCAGATATTTTTTTTGGATGTAGGTTGAACAATTAAGTGATTCATCCCATAGTCTCCATGGTAGTGAATTTGCATGTAGCATACAAGATTCCATCTCTTTTAGAGATCTGTTTTTTGGCTCAACAACTCTGTTTTGCTGCGGAGTATAGGGAATTGTGTGATGCAACTGAATCCCTGCCTCATGACAAAGATTTTGGATCTCACGATTGACATAATCTCCCCCTTTATCAGTTCGAAGGACTTTAATTTTCTTTCTAGACTATGTCTCAGGCAGGGCTTTGAAATCTTTGAGGTGTTGAAAGACCTCGGATTTTTTCTTGAGAAAGTAAATCCATGTGAAGCGTGAGAAATCTTCAACAAAAATGAGAACAAAACTCACTTTGTTGATTGATGGATGTGGAAAATGACCCTCAAGGTCACTATGGATCAGATCTAAAGGAGAGGAAGCTATCTGATTCTTTCCTTTGTCGAATTTCTCTTGAGGGTGTTTTCCAAGAACACATCCCTCACAGATTCCTTTGGAGAAATGGATGTCTGGTAGACCATCAACCATTATTTTCTTTCCATATCCTACTACTTTCATCAGCATGGGTAAGTAGTAAAGCATAATCTAGTTCAATGGATTCAGAAAATGTATACAATCTAGATTGATGATTTATCTCACCAATAGAAAAACCAATTAGTTTGCATGTCATATATGTCCACTACATTTGGTGTGAATATGACTTTATTTCCGGTGACGAAATTCTTCATCTAATACACAGAGAGAATATTAATGAAAATTTTTGGGAAAGTGCAACACATTCTCGAAGCTTTCGTTGGTGAGTTCAATCATTCCTTTTCCGGTGACCTCGACTGGAGAGTTATCCCCCATAAATATAGGAGGACCTTTGCATGCATCCAATGAAGAATATGCGGCTTTTGTGGTAGCTATGTTTTGTGATGGTCCTGAATCTATAATCCAAACATCGAGAGAGGAGTTGATGGAAATCAAGGCATGGCTAGAATTTCCTTTCCTAGGATTAAGATCTTTTGGCATCTTCTTCTTGGCACCCTTAGGGATGTGATCTCCAAGGTTTTTTTTCTGAAGTATTTGAGTCATTAGATCTATTTTTTTCTACATGCATTCAGATTCTAGATGAAATCCTTTATGAAAGTATGTGCATTTCTCCCCTTTTCTTCTCTTTCCACCTTTGGATCTGGAGGCATCAGTGAAGGGTTTTGAGTACCATTCCTTCTTCGGATTTGCATTATCTTTCCTTTTGTCTTTATCTTTAGATTTATTATATTGATGGATTCCATATTGCACAGTAAGTGCATGTGCCTTTGGGCCTTTGATTTTTCCCATGTTGATGAGCTTGGTTTTCTCTTGTGTCAGGGATTCAATAAATTCCTCTAGATAAGGCATCTTCCAGGTGGCTTCAGAGGTGAATTTGACTAAATTTGACACTAAGAATTTAGGATCAAGTTTGGAGAGAATGGTGAGAACCATTTGTTTCTCCTCCTTAGATTTATCAACCCCGCAAGCTTTGAGTTGCGAAAATAAATCCTTGAATTTTGTAAAGAAATCTTGGAGATTGTTGAAGCTTTTTGGATCCAATGTGAGAAATTCCACCTCAAGCATGTGTCCCCTTATCTCATTCTATTTTCCAAATATCCTTTCCAAGGTGTCCTAGGATTTATTGGGGGTTTTACAGGAAGATATGTGAAAAAGGAGATCGAGAGAGATGAGACTGCAAATTGTTCTGAATGCTTCATCCATTCAATTTAGATACTTGGATTTTTCTATGGTTGATGTCAGTTATATGTCTATATTCAAGGTTAACCTATACAATCCTATGGTTCATAGATGTATGATTATTCTCTCCTTCCATGAAAAGTAATTTTAAGGTGTGAGAATGAATTCTTTTGAGCATTCCATTTTTTCGTTGTCTTCAATCTTTGGTTCCTGCAAAAAAATTGGTGTAGCTTTTGCTTAGCAGTCCATCAACTCTGGTACCATGTAAATGTGTTTAACCTGCACATAATATATCTAGCTATAAAATACCAAACACATTTTCATAGATAAATTGAGAAAGAAGAAGAAAGAGAGAAAGAATGGAAGAATTCTCATTAACTGTAATGAATAATGAATAATTTACATATGATATACTCTGTATAAATCAACCAATTCACACTAAAGGTGAAGCCAATGCACCATAGTGGTGGTCTAGAGTGATCTGGACACACACCAATAGTTATGTGAGTGAACTTCCACCTAGTCTAGTCTCTTAGGCAATTACGGGAGTGAACTGCCACCTAGCTTAGTTAACTAGTCTACCAGTCTTTAGTTAACTGTCTGAAACATAGTGAAGCGAGGAGGAGATAAGGGAATCATGGATAATGTGCTAGTCTTGCAATGATATCAAGGCTAATGCGCATTATCTGGTGATGATACCAATGTTTCATGGTGACAAAACCAATGCAACATCTAGACTCCACTCAACTAGTCAAACTGAAGTGAAAACTGAAGAGAATATTCTCCCTAGAGGAATATTCTTCCTAAAATATAGGAGACTCGATAATGACTAATAATGACTAATAAAAAAGGAAAAAAATTAGGAAAAATAAATACTAGGTGGTCCAGACCTCCTTCCCTCAGGCCGAGATCCGTGCAGGATCTTCTCTAAACCACGACATGGGTTTAATCCCACAAAGGATTTCGAGTCTTGCAAGTTGGGCACTTCAAATACAATGCCACAGCCCTTGGAAATAGCCGAAATGTGAAATTGTGAATGGGATTAAGGTGTAAGCCCCCTGTTCAACCCCTTTTATAATATGACCACAGCCAAGCCTGAACAAAAGCACCTTTCGCAACTCACGACTTCACGAGTTGGAGTGCCAACCTCTTGTTCTCTTCCCTTGCGAATCTCTGAAACACGATATGTCAACAAAGGTTGACTCCACCCAAAGTGACGGGCGCATGCCACCTGTCACCTTTGTATACTCCACTTACAGAGTGGGTCCTTGAGACCTGTTTGCACAAGTCTTCGGTTTTCGCAACTTGAGAGAACAACAAACAACCGTTCCTCTCCCTCTACAAATCCCTAACTCCGAAATCGTGCCTTCGACGAGATCGACGGTTGTGTGCCTCCCTCGATTCGATGGACCTCATTGTATTAGGATTTTTCCAATAAAAAATCCACAACACTCGACCCAAACCACTGGTCACTCCATTCCCCAAACTCCGATATGTAGATTCACATACGAGATCAATGACCCTCATTGATCTGGATATGACAGTCACTATCCTTCCTGGGATTAAGAGTGTTGAAAGACACTCAGTCTTAGTCCTTGCGATGTTACAAAATATCCCACAACTCACAGAACTTTGACACTTCCTCTTGAAGCGATTCCACTATCTGATTCAACTTCTTAAGGATTTCTGGCCAAATGACTTGGCATCCTCCCTCCTGAACTTGACTTCTGTGAGACGATTTCGACCTCCACCTCCATTTGAACACTTCAGAGGTTCTATCCCTTCTGAGCTTTCGCTTGTGAACTCAAGGCTTCCAAAAGGGTCCCTACATGCACTCCTTGCAACAAATCTCAAATAAACTCTGGTTATTTGGACCTTCTGACTTGGCACACTCTTTGCAGTAGTAGTCCTTCAACCTTCTTCACTCAGCCTACGGACACCTTGCACAGCTCTATGCCTTGCTAGCACTTCTTCTTATAAAGACAATTTGAATATCCTTTGAGAGTTCTGAGATGAAACTCATAGCCTGGTCAACGCACTCCTTGCAGACCCTCCAGTACACTCTTTGTAGGAGTTCTCAAAAAGAGAAACAAGTGAAACTCATTCTCCCCTTATCTAGAATTCAAACATTCAACATAGAATTCTAGAGCATACACACACAGATTTCATGGAAATAAGATGCACACAGAGAATATAAACTAGTCTACAACATACCATTCAATAGGTGGTTCCAACAACCATACAAACACATATATTGGAATCAAATATTTCTTCTATTAATTCCAGTGCTCCTATACATGGTAAATAACAACAACTAGAATGCCTAAAATTCTCTGTTCTCCTCTGCAGCTCTACAGCTTACGAATTTTGAATTATGTTACAATGATACAAGGGTTGAGGGTGTCTATCGTCCGTTTTTCCTCCTATGCTCCTAAACTGTCTAATCTATTAAATTAAATCTACCTACTTGCATTAAACACACTTAAATTCCTATTACATCCGTGGATAGGAACATGCACTCCAAAATCAGTTTGGATCTTTAGATATAAATGCAACTGCACTTTCCGCCTTTCCATTACATTAATGTTTCAGACTTTGAAATTCACAACATTTCCACAAAAACGTATTTAATTGCATATGCACGTCCAACTGTCTCCTTGGTTTTAGGCACACACTTGGGCTTTATACGATGCTCCTGCATCATACTGCCTCACTTGAAAATTTTCATGAACTCCTGTTCATGAGATATTGCACAGTCTGTCCATGTCTTTGAATTTATTCTTCATTCTCCCAGCTGGTATATTCAATTGGATGTCCTTTCCACTTGACCAAGTATTCAAAATACTCTTTTCTCCTGGTCTTTCTGCTGATCCTCTTGTCAATTATGATTTCCATTTGTGGATTTTTAGCTACAGGCATTTGTTTCCTCCATGAAATTTCTTCATGTTCACCCTTCACTCCAGCTTCTTCATCTTTGTAAGGGTACAAATCCACGACATTGAACATTGGTGAGATTCCGACCCCATTGGGTAATTCAATCTCATACACGTTTGCCCCAAATTTTCTTATGACCTTGCATGGTCCAATTTTCTTCATCTTCAACTTGTTGTATGTTCCCCTTGGGAACCTTTCCTTCCTCAAATGCGCAAGAATAAAATCAGAAACTTCAAATTGAAGTTCTTGCCTATGTTGATCTGCTCTATGCTTGTACTCTTGACTTGAATTTTGCAACCGCTCCCTGATTCTGCTATGAAGCTCCTTCATTCCTTCTGTAAAGTCCTCTGCACTAGCACTCCTGAATTCAACTTGTTCTGAATATTTCAATTCAGAGACTCCCCTTGGTTGCATTTCATATATAATTTGGAATGGACTCTTTCCTGTGCTTCTATTGAGTGAATCATTGTAAGAAAATTCCACATGTGGTAGAATGTGATCCCATTGACTATGGTGTTCACTCACAAAGGTCCTTAACAAATATCCCAAGTTCCTGTTCATGACCTCTGTCTGTCCATCCGTCTGAGGATGATACGTTGAGATAAAAGACAAGTTTGTCCCCAGCTTCTTCCATAAGGTCCTCCAGAAATGTCCCTCGAACTTGGTATCTCGATCAAAAACGATACTCCCTGGCAAGCTGTGAAGTCTGATGACTTCCTTGAAAAACAAGTTCACAATATGAGTTGCGTCACTGGTTTTTTGGCATGGTATGAAATGTGCCATCTTTGAAAATATGTCTACCACTACAAAGATTGAATCATATCCCCTATGTGTCCTTGGCAGTCCTAATATGAAATCCATGCGCACTGCGTCCCACAACCTTTTGGGTATGGGTAATGGCTGATATAAACATGTGTTCTGCCTTTTTCCCTTCATGTGCTGGCAAATTCTGCACTTGTCCACAAATTTCTTCACATCTGTCCTCATCCCTGGCCAGTAATATGAGGCATTCAACTTTAAGAATGTTTTGTCATGACCGAAGTGTCCGACCAATCCTCCATTGTGATTTTCCTTCAGCAAATTCTGCCTCGTGGAGCATTTCAGAATACATATCTATTTTCCCTTGAACAATAGTCCATCCTGGATCATGTACTCTATCCATTGGCTTCTATCCCTGAGAATTGGATTCTCAGACACCTCATATGCCTCTTTGAAATCTGGATCATCCCCATACATTTCTTTGAGGTTATCAAAAACCAAAGTCTTAACTCTAAATTCTTGCATAAGCAAACATTTCCTGCTCAAAGAGTCAACAACTTTGTTAGAAGTTCCAGAAATATGCTTAATCACAAAAGTAAAATTCTACATGTATTCAACCCATTTAGCATGTTTTTGGTTCAACTTCTCCTGTCGAGTCATGAATTGCAAAGTGTGATTACCGTTGTACAAAATGAACTCTTTTGGAACCAAATAGTGCCTCCATTTCTTTAGCGCTTGTATGACTACATAGAATTCTTTGTCATACGTGGAGTACTTAATCTTTGCTTCATTCAGTTTTTCACTGAAATACATGACCGACCTGTTGTCTTGGCTTAAGACCACTCCAATGGAAAATCCACTCACGTCACACCTGACCTGGAATGTCTTGCTGAAATATGGAAAAACCAGAATTGGTTGCTCCATGATCTTCTTCTTCAGTAGGTTGAAGCTCTTCTTCGTTTCCTCCGTCCAGTGAAAATATTTATGTCTTTTCTTCATCATATCCATCATCGGTGTGCTAATTCCACTAAAGCTTCGGATGAATTTCCTGTAGAAGCTAGCCATACCATGGAAGCTTCGAACTTCAAACACGCTCTTCGGCGATGGCCAATCCTTAATCGCCTTTATCTTTTCTGGATCCATTTTCAATTCATTTATAGAGATAACAAAACCCAAATAAATGAGCTTTGTCCTCATAAATGACAATTTCTTCATTTTGATCAACAATTTCTCTTGCTGTAACCTTCTCATCACTGCAGCTAAATGCTTCAAATGCTCTGCTTCAGTTTCACTGAAAATTAATATATCATCAAGATATACAATGACAAATTTCCTAATGAAATCCTTCAAGACTTAGTTCATCAACCTCATGAAAGTAATGGGTGCATTCTTCAAGCCAACTGGCATGACAAGACATTCATACAACCCTTCATTTGTCTTGAATGTTGTCTTCCATTCATCACCTTCTCTCATTCTAATCTGATGATATCCGCTTTTCAAATCAATATTTGAAAAACATTTTTCTCCACTCAAGCAATCCATCAAGTCATCCATCCTTGGCAATGGGAACCTGTACCCGATAGTAATTTTGTTGATTTCCCTTGAGTCTGTACACATTCTCCATCCATTGTCCTTCCTTGGGCTGAGCACTGTTGGAACAATGCATGGACTCAAGCTCTCCCGAATCAATCCTTTGTCCATTAAGTCCTAGACATGTCTCTTAACTTCTTCATTCTCCTGCGGAGTCAACCTATAAGATGCTTTGTTCAGCAAACTGGATCTAGGTATAAGATCGATATGATGGCTTATAGTCCTGATAGGTGGCAATGAACAAGGTAGTTCGTCCACTACTATATCAGAAAATTCCTCCAACAACTCCTGGATTTCTTCTGGTAAATCATCTATCCTAGTGTTGTTCAAAACAATTATGGGCTTCCTAACCAAAATGAATTGCATGTCTTCCTTCTTCTTGACTTCCTTAAGAAGTTCCTTCCCACTCATAAGAAGTACAGTGTTGTTCATCTCTGTTTTTACCTCTTTATCCTTAATTGGCAACAACATGTGAGTCCTACCTTTTTTCTCCAGAGTGTACATCTTCTTTCTCCCATCATGCACCACATTTATGTCATATTGCCATGGTCTACCCAACAATAGATGACAAACATCCATGGGAATGACATCACATAATATCTTATCTTTATATCCTCCTATTTTAAATTCAACTAAACATTGTTTAGTGACATTTACATGATGTCCTTTTTGTAGCCACAAAACTTTATATGGGCTTGGATGCACAATAGTCTCTAGCTCCAGCTTTTCTACCATTTCTGTTGATACAAGATTATCTGTGCTACCTCTATCCACTATGACCTTGCATACCCTGTCTTTGGTTTTGCAAGCAGTCTGAAACAGACTGTTTCTTTGGGTTGGGTTCTCTGGCTCCTTTTCTAGTTTCAAGAGAACTTTCCACATCATCAAATATCATCTTCCCTCAACGTCCTCTGCCTCAACATTCTATCCTTTAGCTTCAACAATGTGAGTTTCACCACCATATTTATTCCTATATAGACACTCATAAGATTTATGTCCGATTTTTCCACAGACAAAGCATTTCACTTCACCTCCTCTGCCTCTTCCTCTTCCTTTGGCTCGAGGAAAAGTATTTCTATCAACATACTGCCTCCCCTGTGAGCTTCCTCCTCTCTCATATTGAGTTTCAGGGTTCTTCCCCTCTTCTTTAGGATTCTGATTTCTGTCCTGGGCAATTGTCTTGCCTCCTCTTTGACTTCTACCTCGACCTATTTGACCTTGCTTTCAGCTCAGCTTCTCTTCAACTTTTAGAGCCATCTGATAAGCATCTTCTACAGTTTGTATGGTCATCATGCTCATCTCGTCCTGAATGTAATATCATAGACCATTCATATACCTGACAACTTTCTCATCATCACTTTCTCGATGACCTACTCTGATGTTTATCCTATAGAAATCTTCAGTGTATTCTTTCACTGACATCAGTTTCTGTCTCAAATTTTGCATCCTCCGAAACAGATTTATTTGATAATCCCTGGGTATAAACTTGGCTTTCATTTTTGCAACCATTCTATCCCAGCTCTTGATTTTTTGCTTGCCCTTGCAACGTCTGTTAGCCTGCAGTTCATCCCACTATAGTGTTGCATGCCCTTTAAGTCTAGTAACGACATGTTTGAATTTCTTGTCTTCCTCGACATCCTCATAGTCGAAGAGTTTGTCTAAAGCTCTAATCCAGTCTAGAAGCTCTTCAACGTCTAGGTTTCCTTCATACATTGGAATGTCCATTTTTTCCCTAGCACCTATCCTTGCAACAGCCTTGAATAGGTGTTCTTCTGCAGCATCTTCAACTGCAACTTCTTCTCCTTCGTTTTCAGCTTCATTTTCACTTTTAGCTTCACTGATATCCCCAACGTCAACTGTTCGCCTATGTGTTGTCTCCATAGCATCAAGTCTTGCACATAATTCATGCATTTCTCTTTCCACTGCTGGATCAGGTATGGGCCTTTCTCTTCTTCTGGGCTGCATGGCTGTAAAATTCCTCTTTTCTCTCTGCTCTAGAAAGCAAAGAATTTCTTCTGGGCCCTGATACCACAAATGGTGCAGACCTCCTTCCCTCATGCCGAGATCTACGTAGGATCTTCTCTAAACCACGACAAGGGTTAAATGAACTCCTTGTTTAAGCCCACAAAGGATTTCGGGTCTCACGATTTGGGCACTTCTAATACAATGCCACAGCCCTTGGCAATAGCTGAAATGAGAAATTGCGAATGGGATTAAGGTGTAATCCCCCTCTTCTGCTCCTTTTCCAATATGACCATAGCCAATCCTGAATGCAAGCACCTTTCACAACTCACGACTTTGCGAGTTGGAACTCCATCCTCTTGTGCTCTTCCCTTGTGAATCCCTGAAATGCGATATGTCAATGAAGGTTGACTCCACCCAAAGAGATAGGCACATGCCACCTGTCACCTCTGTTTACTCTTCTTATAGAGTGGGTCCTTTCCACCTGTTCGCATGAGTCTTCAGCTTTCACAACTTGAGAGAACAATGAACAACCATTCCTCTCCCTCTACAAATCCTCAACTGTTAAGCCCTAATATTGGCTCATTACCCCTTAATTGGGGCATATTAGATTAGTAATGTTATTTTATTTATGTTGGCTTTAGGCCATTAGTTGTAATTTAGATTAGTGATAT